>KZ308167.1:1287483-1314054 GCA_000376725.2 Ladona fulva
TCCTTATAATCGTAAATTTCCTGGTTCACAACGAGAAAATAGTATTCATATTTGCATTATTGCATTGACACGACTCTACTCGTGAGAATACACAAAAATATATTTATAGTAAAATACTGTCATATATAAGTAGAATGTAATTTTTAAGATGCTTAATGCGTGTATTAAAAAGTGCGTACGTAAAAACCAATCTAAAAGTTATGGGTCCCCTTTGCAGATTGCATCAAAGTAACAGATGCGAGGTTATTGACTTTCAAGGGTTTACCATTATGCATATTGCCTAAGACAAAATGGCCATTAATCTCAAGAAATCCATTCGGATCGCTACAAGGAGCAGCTATTCCACTGATCCACTTCTTTCCTAATTACAAAGTGACACAACTGCCGTTGTTTTCCCGCACTCAGCTTCCATTTCTCTCTATCGTAGCATTCCTCTTCCCTCATTTCCCTTGCTCCCATAGCTGCCCGAATTCCCTGTCTCCAATTCCTTCTTGGTCTTCCTCTTTTTAACTTTCCAGGAGGTGTCCATTTCAATATTTGTTTGGGCCATCTGGTATCATCCATTCTGTAGGCGTGGCCAAACCATGTGAGTTGTTTCCTCTGTGTCTCGTCATATATATCCCTTTCCATTTCCATTATTGTTCCATTTATTACTTTACCGATTCTACTCTTTCTGCATCTTCTTCTCATGTAATCCCTCTCAGTCGTCAATAGCATATTTTTGTTCCTTTCATTTATGTCCCGCACCTCTGCCCCATACGTGATCACACTTTCTACAATTGTTTTATATATTCTTACTTTTGTTTTCCTGGTAATATGTTTATCCCTTAATATAGAATTTAATAGAATAGGAGAAGAACTGATAGTTCTTCTCCTCATAATTCTATTGTTAATTTCTTGGTCGCTACTTCCGTTTTTATCCAATATCACTCTCAAGTACTTTGCGGTGGTTACTTCTTTTACGTAATCATTTTCTAACGGTAGATCTGGCGTTATCTCACTTCCAATCACCAGATATTGTCTTGTTTTTATTTATAGTGAGTCAAAACTGCTCATACGTATCTTTCAGTTTCCTAACCATGTAGCTCAGGTCATCCGTATCTTCTGAAATTACAAATTGGTCATTCGCAAAATATAATGCATATAAAATGTTTTCTCCCACTTGTAATCTTAGACTTCTACATTTTCTTGCCCCCCCTTGATGGGCTCTGTCAAGATAAATTTAGGTATAGGAGACCTTTATACTCGTAAAATACATATATCCCCTGATAATACGCAATAGATGTTTTGGATTAGCATAATAGCTGATTTGGGACAGTTTGAGTGCCGTTTCGTAATTAGGATTATTATTGGTAAACTTATACGAATACTCCTTCATTATCAACATATCTGTCGCTTCATTTTAGTTTGCAGTCCCTGAAAGGTTTTTTAGGGACTTCATATCGTGGAATAACTTATGACTGCAGGTTAATTTTTGATTTCATCCATTCACTCTATTCGATGATATTCATCGGAAGTTTTATGTTTAGAATTTTAGCCTTTAAATGTTGGTACTAATCTGCTTGGCTTGCCTGATTTCGAGCTATTTGAATTCCTCATTTACGCAAATTGCGAGGAAATCCACGCCTGCATTCATTTCGATTTCGGGTTACTTTAATGCCTGCATTAGTTATTCGTTCCTCGGGAGAGCTATCGTGCGACTGAATGCCACTTTCACTCGGTTTCCGGGTTTCTATCTTTAGAAACCGACCTTTCCACTTTCAGGAAACAATCTAGCGTGCGATTTTGGGGAAGGGAAATTGTTGGTATTTATGAATAAAGGGATCGAGGATCAAATGAGTTATTTCAACATGCTTGATAAAAACAGAAATTTTTAAGGTTTTTAAATAGCTAGCACTAGCTAGAACTAGCAGTGTTGATAAAAAATCGTTTCAGCGGAGGAAACGGAGTATCTTTCCTGTAAATCTGTGTTTCGACCCTAATAATAATATTTCGGCCTTTCTCTTTTAATGCTTTCCGTTATCGGTCAATTCCATCTCTCTGCTATTTAAATTTATACGTAAACCAATGTATTCTTGGGTAATTGTTTGAGAGATTTAGGGATGTTATTGAACACCTAATAATGTTTATAAGCCAATGTATAAAAGACTGATGGACGCGATAACTAATGATTTAAATTCAGCTCTTCTTAGAATGAAGAATTTCCGTTAGAGTGTTTTCAAGAGTGATTTATTCATTACCCTTCAATGACAAAGACAAACTTAGTAATATTCACAAAATAAAAGTTTATTACGACCGGTTTCAGCTACAAGCCATCATCATTGACCTGTTGATGGCTTGTAGCTGAAACCGGTCGTTATAAATTTTTATTTTATGGGTATTACTAAGTTTGTCTTTGTCACCGAAGAAGATCTTTCCACGAAGTCCGGCCAAAGAATCTAGAATTTATAGTTTTCACTTATATGGTTCATGCGTTTTATGGTTAAATTTTTTGATGCACGAGAAAACGTGCTTTTCCTAATATATGTATCCTGTTTTAATCCTTGGGCACTACAGTACCTCTTGATAAGTATCGGAATTAAGTATGGGTCACCTAAAGAAGCCATTTTAAAGCAGATCGCATTTATATACTTCTTTAAAAGTTTTTTTTTTTTGCTGTATACTCGATGAATTTTTGTTTTAAATTCTCCCGGAAGAGTTCTACGAAGCATGATAGGTTTAGCGAAGAACTTAGCTTTTCAGTAGAATCACCGCGCACATGTGACTGTGTCAATAAACAAAACTCTCGCATTAGACTTGCAACACATGTAAGCAGTAGGATTTCATGCGACGTTGCAGATACATTTGTGTCGATCGTCACGTCATAATATGCTGCGTGTATCTTCTAGTATCTTTGTTGCGAGGTATTCACTCAGTGCTTGATCTTTTCTAGTTCGCCTTACGGATTAAATGGCGTCTCTTTCAATCTGTAGGGGAAGAAAAATTGTTCGCAAACTTTTTTGTCCTTGTCAGATGGACATCTCATCGGGAATCTTGAACAGAATGTGCCCCCATCCCGGGCGTCATATCTTTCTTACTCTGCTGACTTCGTGCTTCGACTGATATTCTTAATTGCCTCCAACGCAGAGTTAGCAGTGGACTAATTGAATCATTCCCGAAAGTTTGTTGATTCACTTGTGAATACCATCGTTGAAGTTTCTCTTGCGCTTTTAGTCTGACTGAAGGATGACCTTTCTTCATCTCTTTGCCTCTGAATACGAAACAGAATGAATGAAAGTTTACGTTGACATTTTAGGTTGAAAATGCAGTATAAGCAGAAATTGAAAGGATTCGGATCCATCCTTGCTCAGTGAACACGTCAGCTGTTGATTAGAGTTGTGTACATCAGCTTAAGCTTCTTTTCTCAGGAAATATTAGAACGAAACCTTTGTTTTCTGTATTAATGTGTCACGAGATTCGAGCTAGTTTAATTTTGAAGATGATTTGTTGATCAAGTAAAAGTGAGGGTCTTAGCATGTAAAAATAATCGAAAATTGCTATTAATCTTGAGATTTTCTGTGGCGTCAAGATGTTCCATTGCTGACTAATGAGGGTGAGAGTCTGATGTGGCTGTTATCTAAACCTATTGCTCTCTTCATACTCACTAGAGGGCAATTGTTTGATTTGAACATTCAGATTTTGGGTATTTTTAAATTTGCAGTCGAAAACTTTTCTGTAAAAATACAGTATAATTTTCTTATTTGTGGGGTCAAATCGAGCAAAATTTCTGTCGGTCAGATTTCTTATAATTTCTCCTCTTATTCGTTAAAGTTTTCGGGTGCACATACTTATATCGATTAAAATTTTTATTTATGATGTCATATGGCATTGTATTCTAAAATTCAAGTAAATGAAGAGAATTTTTATGGTACGACTTAGGACTCGTTACTTGTCGTTTTCGTTTTCAAATCGAATGCGGCAATCTTTGGCAATTAGGTATAATGGAATTCGAGTTCACAATGGCTGCCTTGTGCGACTCGAGAGATTAATGAATGTGAGCCTAATTGAGCGAAGATGGAGAAAGGAATTAAAATGAGTTGCGTGGGTGTATGGAGGCTATTCTTGTTGTTTGGGGGCAGCTGAGGAGAATTACAAATGCCAAATGTTTTAAACTGAAATCTGAGTTGAAACGGAGCTAAATTATGAATTTTAACTCTAAATTAGAAAGAAATCGTATATTAACATTCCGAAAATCTAATTTATTTAAATTCACGTAGGCACACGATCTTCCTAATTATTTGTATGTAAATTCCTGGGACATTTTTTCGCGACAGCTGTATCCAAATGAGAGAAGAATTTTCTAATGGCCCATCTATATTTTTATGTTGTTAGTTAATCAGTATTTTTGTTAGGTTCTGATGTTTTTTGATGATCTGTATGTGATTTCTGCGGAAGTTGATTTCTAAACAGTGTGGATTTTGTATTCATCTAGCATTAATATTCATTTTTCGATATTTCTTTGTAGGTGCTGCCTCTCTCGGTGGCATCCTTTAAAAGAATCTCAATGAATTCCTTGCAAGTAATCGTTTTTAGATATGCAGCTAATTAATAAAATTTAAAAATTCCAAATTCATTTTGGATACGAAATTTTAATAAAAGGTGCAAGATTATTAATTTTATCGGTCCTAATTTTCCTAGACTATTTCATTGTAGTCGAGATGTTTTCGTGAGAAAAATGAAGTTAATTTCGGTGATTAAAAATTTTTGTGTTTTAATTGAATCCTTTACCAGTTTTTGTGAATACATATTCATTCGGAATGAAACCAATTAATCATCTGTGATCCTTTTTAAAATTACCCGTAAATCATCGGAAACGTACTGGGGTGGGTTCGGCGGACTTTCGGTTGTCAGTTCTGGATTTTATTTCGGTAAATAATCCAGAGATGACTATCTGAATAAAGTAAGTGCTTTTTGCAATTTCCGTTGTTTCCGCAATGAAAATTAAGGCTTCTAACTGGGAATTAATTACAATCTTTAGTAACGACAGACTAACTGAGTAATATCCACAAAATAAAAGTTTATTACGACCGGTTTCAGCTACAAGCCTTCATTATAAGGACCTGATGACGGCTTGTTGCTGAAACCAGTCGTAATAAACTTTTATTTTGTGGATATTACTATATTATTTTATTAAGTTTGTCTTTGTCATTTTAGAATCCCAACAATNTTATCAGTAAAGTTATCTCGAAATTTTCTGTAAAGGATAATTTCCTATGAAGTTTAACTATTCAAACTGAATTTCTGATAAGTGTTACCTTCTTTCCAGCTCTATACATCGTAAAAAGTTCTTGTACGTTTCAAGCGTGTAAAATGTACAAGAAAATGAAGAATTAAACTTTTATTGATATTTTAAAAATATTTCAATTAAGGATTAAGGAATGGTAAATTACTAAGCACTGTGCGGCTGAATCCCAAGGAATGACTTGAAAATAGTGACATGACAGGGGCTCGAATCCGGGTGGAAATGAACAGTGTGGTAGTGCATGGTTAGGATACCTGCCCGGAAAGTTGAAAGTTGTAGACCTGAGTTCGAGTCCCAGTCTCGGCGCTATTTTTCACACCTGTCATTCCTTATTTCAATTAAGTTTCAGATAAAAATGTTTTGTTTTTGGTGTTGGAAATGTGCAGGATTATTAGGATTTACATGTGTATTATATTTTCTAATTATAATGGTTATGAGGCTCCCGATAGCCAAGTGGGCAACGCGTTCGACTTCGGCGAAAGTGGTCCCGGGTTCGATTCCCGGTGGGGGCCTACGTGCGAAATGACCTAAGCTGTCGAAGCACTTTTAGCAATACTACTACTACTACTATAATGGTTATTACTAATAGGATGTTGCAATGTATAAGGTTGTTGACACTTCCTTGATGAAATAATCTTTTGAAATATCCTTTTTCATTCTATAAAAGTAACGGTCTCGTGGAAGTTGAGAAATTGTCTTCTTGTATGAAATAGAGATTATTTTCCCCTGTCTATCAAAGCTAAGGAAATGTCATTTTCTGTACTAAATGTCACCGGCCTACATTCTCTTCCGCGCCGTGCGGTATCGAGACCGCAGTTGGAGAATCACACGTCAAATGTCTGCTATGATATTGGCGCCTCGTTCTCACGGTAGATAATAAATTAAAACGTTCTAAACTTAGATGTCAATTTATTTTTGAAGTCGCCAGTTGCACCCTTTGAAGTAGCTTAAAAGTCACTTAACTAAGAAAAAATTTCGCTAAAAATTACTTAAATATAGAATAGCGTAAATTCGTCAGCTGAGGAGTTTTTTCCCACAAACCAAATGTTTCTTACATATAATAATTAATTTACTTTGTATTTTTATTGTAACATTGCTATATTTTTTAGAATTGTATATATTATCTTAGTTGTAAGTTGATTTTTATTTATGTTTTGTATTAATAATTCAGAGGATTGGTGTAAGAGAGGCTAACCTTTAGGTTAGGCCAAAGGGTCTCTCTGACCTTAACCTAAACCTTACTCCAAAGGGTTAAATAAATGGAGTATTAGTTCAGGAATTACACTTATTAATTTGCAGGGTGAATATTATGTCTTTATCAACTAAAAGTAGTATTATTACTTTTAAATAAGCAAATCATGTTTTGCTATGAGTTGTTAGAGGTGGGTAAACTTATTAAAACATAATCCGCAAGATGTCGCTGAAACAGAGAAAGGTCGTTAATACAAGGAAAAAGTCGATATTTTTAACGACAAAATCGCTTAATTGGCAACTGTGGTTCTAAATCCACTGGAAAATTGGAATAAATAGCCTTATTAAGTCTATCAATTAACTGTCTGCGTGCTTAAATATTTTCTCAAGATTTACTTTTAAATGGGTATATTAAAGAGATACTTTTTTTATTACGTGAAGTGTTAATTTGTTGCTTTACTTGATTGAAAGATATATTTTCATGTTTTGACTATATAGCTCGGGTTATTTATGCGCTAAATCTTGGTAACGTGGACATCCTAACTTGAGAATTATACCACATCGCCATCAAATCTGGTGTTGATGAAACTACAAGGCTTAACCACCAGAAGGAGAAATGTATCTGTCCATTGGCCAAGCGCGGGTTTAGAAACTTGTAAAGGGTAGGCGATTTTAGACTATTTCCTCATATATTCTTCTTTAAGATATAGCAGTCTTGGTGCCTTAATTCTCTCAAATTAAATTTTAAAATTTCATCTAGTCACAAAATATCCAATAAATGTTATGTATTCGTTGAAACACTTCACCATTAGCTTTCATTTTGAGTTCATAAACGTACCTTAAGGTTACTGCTTGTTTTGCAAAAAAGAGGGAGAGTGTGGGTATGATTGCCGCCATCCAGATCCACCTTTGTCTTTGGCAGGTTATTTATATTGAAAAGAGCGATTCTGTTGTAACGGAATCTAAAATATAACTAAAGGTGAAATTATACATCTTAGAAGAGAATAATTCTAGCTATTTTCCTTATATCTCGAAGCATCTCTTCATAAGTTCTGTGTTTATTCTCATCTCCCTTTTAGGAATAAAATATTTAATCATCCTTAATACATGTGTGAAGTTAAAATATATTAAATTTCTCATACATCGATGTGAGACTGTCTCGCCCAATGTTCCTTTTAAAATAAGAAGATTGAGAACGTTTCATTTTCGTGTTCATTAACAATTTCGTTGATTAGAGTTGTGTACATCAACTTAAGCTTCTTTTCTCAGGAAATATTAGAACGAAACCTTTGTTTTCTGTATTAATGTGTCACGAGATTCGAGCTAGTTTAATTTTGAAGATGATTTGTTGATCAAGTAAAAGTGAGGGTCTTAGCATGTAAAAATAATCGAAAATTGCTATTAATCTTGAGATTTTCTGTGGCGTCAAGATGTTCCATTGCTGACTAATGAGGGTGAGAGTCTGATGTGGCTGTTATCTAAACCTATTGCTCTCTTCATACTCACTAGAGGGCAATTGTTTGATTTGAACATTCAGATTTTGGGTATTTTTAAATTTGCAGTCGAAAACTTTTCTGTAAAAATACAGTATAATTTTCTTATTTGTGGGGTCAAATCGAGCAAAATTTCTGTCGGTCAGATTTCTTATAATTTCTCCTCTTATTCGTTAAAGTTTTCGGGTGCACATACTTATATCGATTAAAATTTTTATTTATGATGTCATATGGCATTGTATTCTAAAATTCAAGTAAATGAAGAGAATTTTTATGGTACGACTTAGGACTCGTTACTTGTCGTTTTCGTTTTCAAATCGAATGCGGCAATCTTTGGCAATTAGGTATAATGGAATTCGAGTTCACAATGGCTGCCTTGTGCGACTCGAGAGATTAATGAATGTGAGCCTAATTGAGCGAAGATGGAGAAAGGAATTAAAATGAGTTGCGTGGGTGTATGGAGGCTATTCTTGTTGTTTGGGGGCAGCTGAGGAGAATTACAAATGCCAAATGTTTTAAACTGAAATCTGAGTTGAAACGGAGCTAAATTATGAATTTTAACTCTAAATTAGAAAGAAATCGTATATTAACATTCCGAAAATCTAATTTATTTAAATTCACGTAGGCACACGATCTTCCTAATTATTTGTATGTAAATTCCTGGGACATTTTTTCGCGACAGCTGTATCCAAATGAGAGAAGAATTTTCTAATGGCCCATCTATATTTTTATGTTGTTAGTTAATCAGTATTTTTGTTAGGTTCTGATGTTTTTTGATGATCTGTATGTGATTTCTGCGGAAGTTGATTTCTAAACAGTGTGGATTTTGTATTCATCTAGCATTAATATTCATTTTTCGATATTTCTTTGTAGGTGCTGCCTCTCTCGGTGGCATCCTTTAAAAGAATCTCAATGAATTCCTTGCAAGTAATCGTTTTTAGATATGCAGCTAATTAATAAAATTTAAAAATTCCAAATTCATTTTGGATACGAAATTTTAATAAAAGGTGCAAGATTATTAATTTTATCGGTCCTAATTTTCCTAGACTATTTCATTGTAGTCGAGATGTTTTCGTGAGAAAAATGAAGTTAATTTCGGTGATTAAAAATTTTTGTGTTTTAATTGAATCCTTTACCAGTTTTTGTGAATACATATTCATTCGGAATGAAACCAATTAATCATCTGTGATCCTTTTTAAAATTACCCGTAAATCATCGGAAACGTACTGGGGTGGGTTCGGCGGACTTTCGGTTGTCAGTTCTGGATTTTATTTCGGTAAATAATCCAGAGATGACTATCTGAATAAAGTAAGTGCTTTTTGCAATTTCCGTTGTTTCCGCAATGAAAATTAAGGCTTCTAACTGGGAATTAATTACAATCTTTAGTAACGACAGACTAACTGAGTAATATCCACAAAATAAAAGTTTATTACGACCGGTTTCAGCTACAAGCCAGCTTGTAACAAGCTTGTATTTTGTCGTCTCTGTGTTTGTTCAGGTTCACACTTGTTAATGNATTTTTAGTGAAGTTTATATGTATTTGTTACGTTACGTTCAACTATTGACGATAAATAAAGATACATAATCTTTTCTACGAAACAGTGAAATCGGAAAGGAAGACGGTGAAAAAATAAAAACATTCAACTTATCAATCTGAATGTTAGTTTGTTGGTTATATTAAAGTGTCCGTGGCAGGTCGATTCAAAAAGAAACCTGAACCTGAAATCAATTAAAACTTTGTTATAATTGCGAGAAATATGCCGCTCAAGATAGCACGAAGGCTATTTATAAATTAAAATTTAGATAGAAAAATCTTAAAATAGTTCTCCATATGAGGATTTTCCATAAGATACATTTCTATCGCTACCAACTTGGTTCTTCAACTTACCCAAATATGTTTTTACTTTTCTTTTCTAACATTCGTAGAAATTGGCTCACGAGAATGAACGTTATCATTGATTGATATTTTCTGGGCCGTGAAATCCAATCAATCACCATCATCGGCCTTTAGTTCCAATGATATATGAATATATCTATAGGGATAAAATACTAGTAACTTAATGATGGGAGTTTTAGGTCGTTCTTGTAGTCATGACGCATCCAAAAAACCGAAAGATCTAATTCGTCGTTCCTTCTACCCACGGAATATTCTTTCGAACATTCCGGGAAATAAAATCTGGGATTACTTATGTTCCCAATTTGCTTCGAAAATAATACTTTTTCGCTTTGAACCGTTGATGAACCAAAGACGAATGTGATTATATGCTAATTCCGAGTTGGACTATATCTGTTCCATATTATATACATCTACAATGATAAATATGCTTTTCTAGCCCGAAAGGGATTCCGTCTAGCCTCATGCTTTATACAAAATTGGAAAAATCTACAAGTTTCATTTATACTGATCCATAAAAGTATCAGTTAAACTTCTTTAATGCTGAACGATTAAGGGCCAAATTATGTGGGTGATTGTAGTTCTTTTAGTTAAAGATTCCTGATAACTATTTATTTGTCTTTCGTAATTTTGAAAATAATTTTGCCAAACATTTCGAGGACCCTTTTATTTTAGCCTCCCAGATATTATTTTGCTGATTCCCAGTATTTTCGCAATTAAAAATTATTTTCCGCTCGTAATTGATGCGAAATTTATGAATGACAACTAGGAAAATTCGAATGCTAATCGCTGTTAAACGGACTGCTTTGGTGATATGGCCGTTATCTCGAGGGCTTCTTCAAAAAGCCAACGGTCTTAAGAACGTCAAAAAAAACCGGATGTAGGCGAAGGACGTTTCTCTTCCTCAGTGCTCAGAGAGAAGTATTATGGGGTATCTTATCAAAGCGTAATAAAATTTCTCAATTCTTTAAACCCTCTCTAAAGTTTCGACCATTTTTCTCATTCAAATTAGACGATTTTGCACAAGTTTACTAATTAGATTCCATGAAAGGGCATTAAACACATGTCCTCGGTTTTTCTGCAAAAGCTCTTTCCCCTCCCCTGCGTCAGTGGGCATATGTTGCACAGGCCTAGCTGAGAATATGGACCTATGTAGCGCTACAGACTCCTCAATCTGCCCTTGAAGCTGACAGTTGGATGGCATGCGTCCAGCCATGCTGGAATAGGACACCCAAAATTGAGCGCTTGATGCGGGTCACTTCATTCAAAAATTTGAATTACTGCGCTGGGTCGTTTGACCGTATTTACAGACAACGGCTAATCACGGCTCCCCCTAGATCAGGTCTAATACGCTCTTGACACGAATTAAAGTTTAATTTCCTTTCAGCGCGTCTATCTTTATTCGTATTTCGGTTTCGGATTCGGTAAACATAGATGTCGTCTTCGCGTCATAGATGTCCCCATTATTAATATTCATGCGGTAGATCGCTTCAAATCTTCCCGCCATCCGAATCGACCGCCTTTTTACTCTCTGGAACAATATTTAACTTTTCCTTTAGAGCCTCTCGGCTGGTTTAGTCGCGATAATTGTTCCTTTAGTTACTAAATTTAACACATAACTCATCGCCATTCAGCCTCTCGTTCTTGAGGGGTTTGTTTGCCGACGGAAGCTTGGGGTGCCGCTGCCGCTGCCCCTCACGCTTCCATCTTAAGCCCCCCTCCACGAGCGCCTCACGAGAACAGCTGTGGCCTGTGGTAGGGGGCAAGATAGAACGGAAACAGCTCCCTCTGTGTTCCACCCGCTTCCTTAAGAACTCCTCGATGTGGGACCCGATGAAGGGAAGACGTCCACAATTTGTTTGGAGGCATCAAAAGCGAAATGAGCGCTGGATTCCGACAACGC
Source organism: Ladona fulva (assembly GCA_000376725.2). NCBI lineage: Eukaryota > Metazoa > Arthropoda > Insecta > Odonata > Libellulidae > Ladona > Ladona fulva. The sequence goes on from KZ308167.1 coordinate 1,299,246, forward strand.
GAGGCTGTACGTGAGGAGGATTGCCTCTGAGAGCGTCCGTCGGAATCCGTTAAAAGAAGATCAGCTCAAATGCTTTAATAGCTTATAACTATTAAGCTGGGGAGCTTCCAGCGTTGCCACTTCAGGATGCAGGGACGTTACTCTCGGGAGATATTTCAAATCTTAACCCTGACTGAACCCGAGGGATGCAATCCCCGCGCCTACAGACAGCTTTCCTTGAGTTTCAGTAGGCGGAGCGCGTCTCGTGATTTTAGGGAGGAATCCCTGCAGTTGGCGGTAGTTAATGCACCCGTTCGAGAGATTTATTTTGAATGCGGCCCCCACTCGCGACATGAGTCATGGGACTCGGTTTGAAAAGAAAATAATCTTTAAAGGAAACTACCGCAACGAGTCAATGCCGCTCCTTTATGGAGTAGATCGTTTATTCTGAGCCCTGAGCAAGGATAACCTCTCAGCAAAGAAAGACTAGATTTGCCCATAAAGTCTGCTTTCGCAACATCTTGTCACGATTGAATTTTATGTACGAATTGGGAGTAATCACGAACCATCTTAACGTTAGTAACTTGATTGAATGTATCCCTTCAAAGAATTTACTTCATATCATTTGCCAATATATTGTATTGGACTATTACAAATCGTAATACCGATTCGGTAAACTATTTACTGTCTCCTTACTTATTTTCGCACATTTTGACTATTGTATATTAATATTATTACGTTAGGATTTTAGATTGACTAAGATTAATTGCTACATGAGCCTTATGGATAGATTCATCGATCGATTGATTGAAATGTGTGCTACTTCATAGTTTTACAGCAAATGCACTGAATTGTTTGTTATAGGTGGAACTCATTCATTAGCAGAAACTGTTTCTTGTTGCAGGGTTCGTTTTACTAAAAGCATTTGGACATTAAAGGTTCAGAATTGTTAACATATTTGAACAGTTTTATTTTTGAATTATTTGTTTTATTAGATCGTAATTCCTGCTTTATATACCTTTCACTTATGTTGTACCATTTTTTAGTACCCAGTAGTATTGTTAAAAGTGCTTCGACAGTTCTGGTAATTTCATACGTAGGCCCCCATCGGGAATCGAACCCTGAACCGAAGTCGAACGCGTTACCCACTTGGCCATTCGGGAGCCCACTTTATATTTTTCATACATACAATTATTCGTTAGTAATATTTATACCTGCTGCCAATTTCATTCCTTAACTATTTATTATATGTATCAATTGTCTACGCGCATACCCGATTACTTCCGCCTGATATACAAATCAATTTCCATGCTTTCCAAGATTGATAGCATAGGAATGTGATTACTTCAGTCTGGAAGTCGTCTGTTCGGCATCAATACTACTATTCCTTGAATAAGATAGCTAACCTCCAGATATGGTGCATTATTCAGTGCGCTGCGGACTACTTTGGAAATCTGCGCAGGAAAACTCCGGTTAACCGAAATAACCCATTCGCCGATCCTCATTCGTGCGTAAGTGACCGATTGCAGGCACCAGGCGAGAACTGACTCTTGGACCAAGTGGGATTCATCTCTTTCTTTGGCGTACTCAATGCTCAAATATTCGCACTAAAACGGCCATGCTTTGATGTAGACATTATCCTTGGGGAATCACGGATAATTTATTCGTTTAAAGTGAGGTGTTTTAAGAATTTGTGATTATGAAAAATTGTATGCTATGACATAGTTTAATAGTATCGACATTATTGGAATTGTGAATGTTTTCCCAGCGATTTTTCGTTTTCGAGAGAAAATTGTGTTAAGTAGGCAATGGTGATGATGGTCTAACACGCTCCGACTATTTTCCCCTGGAAATAAAAATAAATAAATTAAGTATCTCTTTGTTAAATGTATATATTTCACAGCATACTGGTAACGTAAATTAGCTCTTCAACTCCATTGGGAACATTTTTACGCTTTTCTTCCTGGGCTGACCTTTTCCATTACTTTTGAATTTAGATCGCGTTGGGCAACGTACGTCATGTTTCCGCTGATGCTTAGGATTCCTCCGATTTGTCTGGCGGAAGTGCCATGTTCTATTTTGTCTTACTCTTACAATCAGATGGAACGTCGGCCGCTTCCAAAGAAATCACATACTTCTTAGCATAATGATTTTACGGACAGAGTTGAATTTAGTTTAAACAACCTTTGTGTGAAAAATACGAGGTGCGTTCAAGTTCTAAGGTCTCCAAATTCTTTTCCGAGAAATACCTGTACCATAAAGTTGAAACTTCTGTTCATTCTGGACGCAATGTCCCTGAAGACTTGCGCATTTTTCACAACGTCGCCGACATGACTCCATGGCTGATGAGAACACTTCTTTATGGGTGTGTTTTGCCCACTGGAAAACCGAGAAGCGTTTGAGTTCTAAGATCTCCTAATTGTTTGTCAGTATTAAGATTAAATAGAAAGATGTGGTTGATTTTAAAAGATATGGCCTGAAATTTTCAATCAATTCTATTTCTGACTTTGTAATAAAAATGGCAGTGCCATACCATAAGACCTTAGAACTTGAACGCACCTCGTACAGGAATCGTACTTGGAGAGTTTTGTTGTATAGGAACACCACACTTGAGAAGATGAAGAAGTCTGTGACTCTATAAACATTCAAAGGAATATTTGTTAATTCTTTTTTTTTACAAAACAAGGTGACAGATGATTATGTTGTAGTATAAATCTCTTAGATTTCATATTCGTTTGCATGAGATATTTCAGCTGAGTATTTCCATAGGAAAAAAACAAACGATTTGAAAGGATATTTTTTTAGCTGTAAAAATCTGTTTCACACCGATCTTCTACAAACACTTCTATGGAGTTTTTTTAATCTATTTAATTGTAGTATATATTTAAATCTAAAATAATTTTTTCATTCCTCTGATGTTCTAAATTTATGAAAAATACTCAGTACTAGCAGATTGTCATTTATTACAGTAAATGAGCCCATAGCGTTGCTTTATGTTGTCGTAATCAGAACTTGTAGATTTCAGATTTGGCAATTAGCCACTCTGCACATCATCTGTACACGAAGAATATTGGTGTTTAGGCGACTGAAAAATTCCTTTGTTGTAATTTAATCCTTCCGCAACGCTGCCCTCGAATTCAAAGTTTTTCGGATAATATATTTAAGATTTTAAGAAATCGATGTGAAGGACTTGGTATCGCTATGAATTATTATTATTTAATTGAAACAATAGTTAATAGAATTACTTTTACAGTTTTATTTTAGATTAAAATATATCTAAGATATATTGGGAAATATTTTATCGCTTAACTTGTAAGCGCTGCGTGATCGAGATTCGTTGAAACGTTGAGCGTGGAACGTTGAAAGCGCGGAGGAAACGCTGTGAGTGAAAAACGTTGATATATTATAAATGCAAATTGCTTCAACTGCGTGGACCTAGTAATCTCTTCTTCTTACTACACAGAATATGAAAACATACAATGAACATAGTATTTTTAAAGTAGGAATTCATAAAAAATATTTCCTTTGTAGGAATTCCTTTGTAGGAATTCATAAAAAATATTACGTGTGTCACCTTTAGGGAAAACAGCCTCAGGTTCGAAAAGTGCTATATGTGCGAAATGACCTCAGTTGACGGTGTAGTAGTAACAGTATTGTATAATTTCTTCGACAGCTGAGGTGATTTAGCACGTGGGTCCCCACCGGGAATCGAACCCCGAACGGCTTTCACCAAATGCGTTGCCTAATTGACTATCCGGAATTCCGACCCTCAACTGGTATTGAAACACTTTTAGCAGTACTACTTATATCATTGTGTATTGCGGCGTATGAGTTGACCCCCAAAATTCTTAAGTAATTTTATGCCTATATTTGTGAGATAACATGACTCCCAGAAATAGTACCGCCATTATTTTTGGTAGCAATTGCATCTCGCGATAAAATTGGTTCATTTTATCTCTATGCTAATTAGACTTTCTAAGCTTGAGCGGAATGCGAAATTTATGGCAGTTGTGTGTATCTAGTGTGAAATATGCTATTCCACTTGTTAACCCATCAGCTTCGCATTCGGCATTTAAGTCCACCGACCCCTCGTTGTGGAGGTGTGTTTTCTTTGTCTTATATTCGTTGACCAAATATTTAATACATTAATGTAAAAGAGCTGGTTAAATTTTACTTGGCTAAATCCACCCTTACGTCGAGGAAAAACTTGATCACTGTCATTATTACTTGTAATGAATGACATACAATTTATACATGCAGTGCTCTTCTGACGTCCATAGAATCGTTAAAAAATGACTGAAAATCAAGTCGTAAGCATTATTATTCATGTAATTTCTGAACAAGCAGGAAATATGAAATGCTTAATGCATTCAGATACTGAAGACGAAGTTTTTGGATTGATTTGTTTGTCTGTCTTATTGCATCACGACATAACTATCGACGTTTTATTCAATTTGAGTATCCATTGCCCTTTTGTAGTTTGTTAAATACACCATGTGCGTTATATTTGTTGACTTTCTGGAAATAAAGGTTATAATTTTGTTTCTTTTTCTTTAATCAGCCCGACAAGAGAATGAAGACAGCATGGGACCGGTCTTTATCCGTGAACCTCCGAACCGACTAGACTTTTCGAATACAACTGGAGCCGAAATTGAATGTTCTGCTAGAGGAAACCCACCCCCGGAAATTATTTGGATTCGAGCCGATGGCACTGCTGTTGGTGATGTTCCTGGACTTCGTCAAGTAAGATAAGAGTATCTTTTTTCACTTAAATTGTAGTAAATGTCTTAACGAGCTATTGGCAACCAATAATTTCGTTGACATTGGAGCATCCCTTTAACTATCATAATGTTCATGCAGTTAGCTAGACCAGTTATACAGAAAGTGGAAAATTTGGGTTCGAGCACCTGTTCTGTCAGACATTTTCTTGGAAGGTTTCCTAAGTGCATGCCTTATCTTGTAAAATCCCTTTTAACACTTTTTTTTGGTTTACTAACTCGTCTTAATGTTACAATCATTATCAACCAAATAATTAATCTTATAGTTGACAACTTTGGGAGGATATTACTATACTGGAGGAATGAGAATCCAGAGAGGGAAGGTTATTTGGCTCATCAGTCAGAATCAAAAACTTTTCAATAACTAGTGGGGGATAAGGGCTGAACGGAATGAAAGAGAAATTTTCATTAAAGAATTAATACCTCAATAATCGAATATATAAGACGTTATGTGTGGTACAAAGTTAGTACAGGTTGATGGATCTAGGGGGCCCAAGAGGACATCAATAAAATTTGAGAAGAACCATGAATCCACACTTTGTTTCTTCCCTGCAAGACTTGCAAAAATGCTCTCAAGTCTATTTTTTAAATTCCTATTGGGGACTTTCTGGATAAATACGTCGTAAAATTTAGTTTTCAGAATGGTTGTTGATGCATATGATCAAACCTTTTTTAAGTATGCTATGCTAGGTCTTATCCACAAATGACTTTGTTTTGCAATTGAAATATTTTTTATTACATTCGAGCCTTCACTAATTCATCTGCAGCTCTTAACTAGCCTCTGTTGGAAAAATATTTCTATACTCAAGTAAAGATAGGTTTGAATGATACTGTTTCTAACTAATTTTAAAAGGCAAGATAAAGAACAACAAGCGCATTTTTATGGATATGAATCATCACTATGGTTTAACAATCCAGGGATTGGTTAGCTATGGCTTTCTAATTTGTCCTTTCCTCTGCCAATCACTTGATTCATTTTTATGGATATGAATCATTACTATGGGTTAACAATCCAGGGATTGGTTAGCTTTGGCTTTTTAATTTGTCCTTTCCTCTGTCAATCACTTCATTCCCTTCATTTGCTATTTCCTAGCATTTACAAAAACCATCATCTTCCTCTTTTAATGCAGTGCTTGTTATCCTCTGCATTTCTTCCCTTTCACTATCCCCTCCAATATTGTATTCAGCAGATAATCATGCCTGAAAGTTTGGTCATTCAATTTCCCTTGTCTTCTTGTTAAAGTTTTCCATAGATTTCTCTCTTTGCTTGCTCATTAAAGGACTTTCCATTAGTTACTCAGTCTACATTTTATTTTCAGAATTCTTTTGTGCATTATTTTACTACATCATGTACAATCTTTTCTTCCCTACTGCTGCTATAGCCCATGTTTCATGGTCCATAAGGGAACACATATATAGGTTTTTATAAATCATTTCTTATGTTTTAAGCTTATGCTAATCTCTGAAAACATCTTCTCATTGTCAGTTTTGACAACAAGCCATCACTTTGAAAGCTTTTTATGTATTTTGTTGCTACAATTCTTCATTCTTTTTTTCCATTGAGGATTGAGTTCTTGTCAAGTCCATTTTAATTTTGGCTTGTATAGCTGTATGATCTATTAACCAAATCAAACTTGTTGTTTTTCTTGTATTTGCATCGTGGCTTTTGCCTTCCCTTGATTTAATTTATTGTCTTATCAATGTGTACATCGTAGATCAGGATGATAAGCAGCATCCCTGTTTTACTACTATACTTATTGTAGTTTTTTTTTTTACTTTTATCACCTTTGATCTCTGCTATTTGATCTTAATAAAGAGCTAGGATTAGTCTTTCTTTGTGGTAATTTATCACAATTTCTTTTAGTACTGATAAACTTCTGCCTCAGTAGACAATGTCAAAATATTTCTATTGATCCACCAAGACAATGAAGTTTGGTTTGTGTTTCTGTCTTCTCTGGTTTTATGACAATAATAGCTTCTTTTTTGCCTTAAGTTCTGGAAACAAATTGCTCTTCACTTAAATCACTTTACTTCACTTTTCTCTCCATTCTCCAATAAGAGTATTCTTGTGAGAATCCAAAGTTGTTCTTATTTCTCTACCTTCTTCTTCTTTAATGTAAGGAGAACCACATGGCTGTCAAATTTTATGGGCAATTCTTCTTTTGTATAAATATCACACACTAATTTGTGTAGCTCATTTTGAACTTCTTTTCCCTTGATTTTTAAAAATTCTGATGGCACTTCATTTACTCTTTGAACTTATCATACCCCAAGTGTTTCATTGCAGCTGCAAATTCAGATGTGAGAATAGGTTCTTCTGTCTCATCTTATTTTACTTTTCTTCCTCTTTGATTACTCTGGCAATCTGATCTTGCCTGTCATGAATATTTGTGATGTATTATTTACATTTACATGCTTTATTCTTAGTCCTAAATAAGTATTTTCCATTCTGGTCACAAACAGCCTTTGCTTTTCGTTAACAGTTGCTGAAGTAGCATCATATACGAGGCTGCTAGCTTCTACTTTACCTTGTACAGAGTTATATCTTCTTTGCACAAAAAAGAGGGACACTTCTTTGCACAAACTTTTCATTCATTTTTTAGTAGCCACACCTGCCTTTTGGCCCACTTCATATCTTATTTTTCTTCAGAGTATTTGTCTTTCCTCAGTTTAGGTTTTCGAATGTCTCTCTCTTTTTTTAATGGCAACATTAATCTGTTACTCACCGTTTCCTTTTAAGGAATTAGTTGTATCACTTATTTGGCAGCTTCTATCATTCCCTTATTAATCGCATTCCATCTTTCTTCATTGGCACATTTATTGCTAATATCATTAATTTGTTCCACTTTTCTCTGTAATATAATCTCAAGTTGTCTTTCCTTCAGTTTTTCTATTTGTCAATGGTTTTTTATTGACTATTACTATCTTTAATATAACTATCGTTTCTTTTACTTGATTTGGCCCCTCATATCTGGACCAAATGTTTAATCTCGGCCAATGTCATTTACTGGATAAGTTTTGTTGTTTTTTTATTTGATTTCTGAATCTTTGTCCCAATAGGACGTAGCCAATTTGTTATCTTCATCTATCATCAGGTATCTTCTATTTGTATTTCTTCTGTTTGTGGTTCAGAGAGATGTTTGCCATCAAACATTCTCCCTCATCAGTCTGTAACGTATTCAGCCCAAAGGTTGGTTGGAACCTCATCCCTTCTACCTTTAGCTACTAAGAGCAGCTCAGAGAGGGGAATGAGGCTATGTAGGCAAGATGAGGAGTGAGATCCTTTATCATTATGTTTACCTAAACCATATCTTCCCACTATTTACTCTTCTTCTTCTTCGATGGCCATTACATTCAAAGACAATGAATTAATGCTAGTTTTTCAAGAAAAATTCAGAAAACAAGAATATTAGTTGATGGATATGAAAGAGGGTCAACATTGTAAATGGCATTGAGAAAAGGTTTTTGGATGTATTTATTATAAATTAATTTGTCTGCAGAGAAGGGCTGGACAACTTGCTAGAATGTAGCCTGTTGAATGTCCTTAGCTTGCCCAATTATATTGTTCCCAAAGCAGTTCAGCATGATTTGCAAAATGAGCTATCTTCGGTAATTAGCAACGTTCGGAGAATACTATTGTAACACAAGTAAAAACTCCAGAACCATCAAAGAAAACTTAGAAAACTCAAACTGATACGTATTTCGCTCCCAATGGGAGCATTTTCAGAGAACGAACGACAAGGGACTTCTGATATTTATTGAATACAGGCAATTTTGAATAGCCTGTATCCAACTGAATGCAGGCCTTTAATTTTTATTTATAAATTAATACTATGTGAATTATTTTTTGATTCCAAAACGAATAATGCTAGAATACATATCCAGTCAAGACATTTCTGTCAAGCTCCAGTAAGGATATTTATTTACTTAAGTTTTAATTTATAAGAATGTTTCGAGACCTCTGAAAGACTGCGCCGAGTCACAAACTCCTGTAGCCCAACCTCAATGGTTTTCCTTTCATTTAAAATAAGCACTTTTCGTAATTACCACGTATGGAAATCGAGTGTTAATTAAAATTATTTCGGGAATTAACAAGAGTTCTCGAGAAATACGATTTCCCGTTCCCGATTCCCGAAGGTTCCAAAATGTCGGGAATTTGGGAACCCTATCTATATCTATACTGCTTTCTAGTTTTTTTAGTGATTTTGATAGCTTAAAACTGTCAATTTCTATTGAAATCTTCTAATGTTAACTAAATAAATCGCAACTGTAAATCGTCAGATTGAGAAACACGGTATATAGACCACCTGGAATGGGCCTATTCTTGTCGGACAGATAAAAATACTAGGGATTTCATTCCTATGTAATCCATCATCATTGACAAGAAAAACAGAAATGCACTATAGTTGTTTACATACTAATAGCTTGTTCTTATGTTTCGATTTTTATCATAGAAAATTGTTTATCAGCTGTGATCTATTTACAATGTATTATAGGAATCTTTTTTTTGTTGTATTTCTATTACTTTATAAATTTCTACGTATCTTTTTTAATATCTTTGCCTAGGATAAAACACAACTCATTACGTTCAGTTTTTGAGTCAATTTTAAAAGCTCAATTATAAATCATTGTGCATAATATTTTAGAATATTTTTGCTCTATGGGGTATCAATGTATGATAGTTCCTCTATATCTCACATCCTATACTTTATTTATATCAATTTTTAGAGTTGTTGGATATTAGTCTATTTTCAGTTTATTGTTACAACTTTAGATGTTAAAGGTGCCTACAGACGTTCTGTAGAAGCTTTTCCCATTCACAGAAAATTCCATAGCTCTTTCTGTGTAAAATTAAACATATTCTTGGTTCCTAATTTGTCATATTTTATTAACTCCAATTCATTTTTTTTGCTCTTCTTGATTCATGTCATATTTATTGGAGAAAAATAATTTGACTCATATAAAATTCTCTGAAAAATATGGATTGAAATATATTTTGTCGTTCTGTTTATTCCACGGCAAATATTCTGTGGTGATTCAATTATCCATGTACAATAAAGGGTAATCCGGAAAGGTAGGAAAGAACCTGTCACAAGCCATCTCTATCATTGTCATACACTACAGGGATGCCAATTAGTAGGAGCAGCCTTTCATTTTGCCTCCTAAACTTCCCTAAAACTGGACATCTTTTGCCAGTATAACTGCAATCCCTTCTTTCAATTTGGGAGCTTACCATGATATATACTTCTATATGTTTGTTTTATGAGAATGATATGAAATGGCTCCTTGAGTACTTCTCTATATTAAATTAAATCTGAAATATTATGCACAGTGCAAGAGATGTGGCTGTCAATGTATCATATCTCATCATTCTCTTAGGAATTACCTTTTTCGTTCTGCATTAGCCTTAAGCCATAGAGATAAATTAAATCCCTCTGTTGATTTTAAAGAGAGTAATATTTTTATTGCAGTAAACTTAAGTAGTCAAATCTGCTTTACTTTCAACATATTGTAGAAAATTCTTTTAAACTTCAAACTTTCATTTACAATTAATTTTGTTGGCATTGACTTGTTCATCTATGTATTATGGTTGAATGGAAATTAGTTTTTCTACTTTATAATGTTGTAACGTTTAGTTACAACATTATAAAGTAATGTTAACATCAGTTTAATTTTCTTAAAAGTTTATTTAATAAGTCTTTTTTATGACCTGCTATTACTTCTTCTTTGAAATTCCTAGATCTCAAAGTCTTCAGCTACTATTTTTAGTTCCTTCACATTATGGCTTGTGAGTTTTAAATGAATGCTGTGAATGATGTGATTGTATCAGGNTATGACCTGCTATTACTTCTTCTTTGAAATTCCTAGATCTCAAAGTCTTCAGCTACTATTTTTAGTTCCTTCACATTATGGCTTGTGAGTTTTAAATGAATGCTGTGAATGATGTGATTGTATCAGGAGAAATTACACATTTTGAAATATTAATATTCAGTGACATTAACATGGCATTAACCAAACAAATATTTACTTTGAAACCTTTTTCTTTTGAAGGTTCTTCCAAATGGAAACCTTGCTTTCCCACCTTTCCGTGCAGAGGATTACCGACAAGAAGTTCATGCTCAAGTTTATGTCTGCTTGGCTCGTAACTCAGTTGGATCTGTCCACTCCAGGGATGTACATGTGAGAGCTGGTATGTTTGCAACTTTATATTTGTCATAAATATTATACAAAAAATACAATACCATGCAAACTATTAAATGGCTATTGGTTTTCCTGCTTCCTGTAAAATTTCAAAATTTATCTTGTCTGTGGTATTTGAAAGAGAAATCTAAATACATTCATTTGAATAGAAAATTATTATCTCTTTTTTTCATTTAATTTTAATAATAGCTTGTTGAAAAGATTAATGATTAATGAAAATAATGGTGGTGTTTTGCCTTTTTGGCAATTTTTGTTGTATTGCCTTTTCTTTTAACTTTGTTCAGATGCTGTGAACATGGTGTAACTTTGATGTATTAAAGTGGCAAATTAATTTTTGCTCAGTACAGTAATTAGAATCAGTAGCCATTTATTAAGTTAGTGTTGTATGATTTGGTCGAACTTATTAATACCTCTTGAAATTCAATTACTACAACTTATAGTTTATTCTGACATGTTTTTAAATTCTAATAATTATGGTCAAAGTATGAAATTACCATGTTCAGAGAGATGTTTGCCATCAAACATTCTCCCTCATCAGTCTGTAACGTATTCAGCCCAAAGGTTGGTTGGAACCTCATCCCTTCTACCTTTAGCTACTAAGAGCAGCTCAGAGAGGGGAATGAGGCTATGTAGGCAAGATGAGGAGTGAGATCCTTTATCATTATGTTTACCTAAACCATATCTTCCCACTATTTACTCTTCTTCTTCTTCGATGGCCATTACATTCAAAGACAATGAATTAATGCTAGTTTTTCAAGAAAAATTCAGAAAACAAGAATATTAGTTGATGGATATGAAAGAGGGTCAACATTGTAAATGGCATTGAGAAAAGGTTTTTGGATGTATTTATTATAAATTAATTTGTCTGCAGAGAAGGGCTGGACAACTTGCTAGAATGTAGCCTGTTGAATGTCCTTAGCTTGCCCAATTATATTGTTCCCAAAGCAGTTCAGCATGATTTGCAAAATGAGCTATCTTCGGTAATTAGCAACGTTCGGAGAATACTATTGTAACACAAGTAAAAACTCCAGAACCATCAAAGAAAACTTAGAAAACTCAAACTGATACGTATTTCGCTCCCAATGGGAGCATTTTCAGAGAACGAACGACAAGGGACTTCTGATATTTATTGAATACAGGCAATTTTGAATAGCCTGTATCCAATTGAATGCAGGCCTTTAATTTTTATTTATAAATTAATACTATGTGAATTATTTTTTGATTCCAAAACGAATAATGCTAGAATACATATCCAGTCAAGACATTTCTGTCAAGCTCCAGTAAGGNCATTTTGATATTAACATAATAATATTTAAGAAAAACCCCTTATAAGAAGAATTTTGATGTTTGGTAATAATTGGTTTGCTAAAAGCTCAAATCTTAAAGATCTGGTTGCGCTTCCCTCTTACCTATTAGGATGTGAAAAATTAGCTCACCCTAAAGAGTAATTTGGCTGTTGATCTAAATATAATTTGTTGAGGGGAGCAAAAAATTGAAAATACTTACCATCTGATTAAAATGTTGATGTGGTGCTAACTAATTTTTCTAATTTTATTTGAGTGTATTTGGTAGCCAGTGTAAATCAGTAAGATATACAACAAGTTGTTTAGGCAAATAATAATGATGTTACTTTGTGTTTGTTTGTATCTTGCTCAGGTTTATTATTTTAAGGTTTTAATACAATGGTAAACAATATTTTTATCTATAGCTGTAATTCTACCTATTACTCTTATGCTATATCCTGCATATTTTGTTTTTACTCATTTCCTTTTGGGCAAATTTTGATTAAGAAACTTTGTGTCATTTATACAATGTCTTAGAAACCATTTATCTTTTCAAATCATTAAGCAGCCATGGAAGTTTTTTGTAAATGCAATTAAAACAGCGTGAAATATTATCTTCTGTAATCATCAATCAAGCAATCATCTTGAAATGTCACGTTTCTCAAATTTTTAAATTGATCTAATTCTTTCTCTGTAAAATATTTGGAAATCCATATTTTTCTTGATGAGGGTATTTCAGAGGTGGATAGAGAAATTTATTTTAATTTCTTGTGAAATTTTCTTTAACTTTCTGAACCAGACAAAAATGTTCATTATGAAGGGTTGAAACATTCGTATGTTGTCTAAGTTCCATTGGCCAGAAGAAAGTGTTTGCAAAACTCATGAAAAAAATCAGTGTTTTAGAATCCAGAAGGAAAACGTACTACTAGAAATTTGGTATCCCTAATCATGCCTGGGTCACATTTTGCCTTCTTTTTTACATTTTATTGAGTTATTGGATACTTAGAGCTTCTGAATTATGTATGGGAGGTAATGATGTTCCTTAGGATTTTAGGATTCGGTTTAATATTTTGCTTTATTTCTTGCCCCTGAAAGCAAAAAGATTGACGTCTGTGAGTAGATGCTGCTGAGTCTCATAGTAGTCAAAACTACAATAGGAGTAAGGAAAGAAATGCATTGCACCTTAGAATATTAAATTATACTTCCCCACCTTGTTCTTGAGTTGGATTATTTATACATTACTACAAGATTATCATCATAAAAATCATCTTTCTTGCTTCTTTAGTGATCCATCTGCTCTTAGTCATTCTTATCAATGTTACAATATATATATGATACCTTTTACTTGAGAGAAATTCGGTAATAATTTGTTCATAATCCAGTGTTGCCTTTACTTATCCCTCTCTGTAGACAGATTCTCCTTTTCATGTTTACCTTCATGTCTCATCTGATCTGATTCTATTGGTTTTCTTCTTTATGAGAATTCTTTCAAGCAGTTAATGATCATCCTGGTGGAATTAAAAAAGGCGAGATTCATCCTACTTTTATGCCTATGTAGTTAATATAGATTTAATATGCTGTGAAGTTTTCCTTCAAACAAATTTTACGTAAAAACGTGACTGACATTGATTTTTAACTCTTCAGGAAAATAAAAGTATACTTCTGGAACTCAACTTCTTAGTCCTTTTTATAGTTACAGATAGCATTGGTAAATCAAGACCATTCATACCCTTAGAAAATAAATACATTTCAGCCAGCCTACTCTATCCATCAATATTGTCTTCCTCCTCAATTCTTCAGTGGTGCAGCAGTTTTACGACACAGATGTTAACAAAGAATATGCTATTCATGGGAACTCTGCTGTTCTCAAGTGCTCCATCCCTTCCTTCGTTGCGGATTTTGTTAGAGTGGTCTCATGGCACATATCAAATGGAGATGGGCAATCCTTCCCTGTGGTCGCCAGGGATAATGATTATGGTAAAATTGTAAAATCAGGCTTAATTTATCATAAGTTAAATGGATGAAAAAATTTTTTTCAGAGATAGTCCCTAATCAGCTATTTTCAATTGCATTTCAGGGTCTCCAGGTAGCCCATTTTCTTTAATGAATGTGTAATTAATATGCTAATGAGATTTTATGATTTTACAGGTGAGAATCTTTCTTGTCACTGTATTTTAATGGCTGCAGCTTTTAGGCAGGGGCATAATTAAACCTACATTGTAGTTGGGACCAATTGGTCTAATGAAAATCAAGGGGTTGAGCATATTTTGTTAATAGACCAAAATCTTACACTATACTTAGCATATTAAACAATGTGAGTATATCTTGAAAGGTAGAAAAAAAATTGTGAAAGTTTCCCCCTCATGCATTACTAATGCATTATTATTGGTGTTATGATTGGGAACCCAGAGGGGGGCCAAGAAAGTTGAAGAGGGAATATCCCTATCTTTCTTGATTTATGCCCCTGCTTTCAAGCTTTTGTTTTGGTCTTCAATTAATTAATTCGGTTATATTTTGTATTAATATTTTATTTTTTAAAGGTTAGTATAAATCATAATTAAATATCTT
>KZ308167.1:1314320-1370057 GCA_000376725.2 Ladona fulva
ATTGCAAAATGTGAAATATAAATTTTAATTAAAATGTAGGGTTTTGTTAGGAATTTTATTTAAAATGTTGAATTCAAAACAAATTTATAAAAACAATTACTGCAATTATTTATAAATGTATGATTTATCATGTATTATTAGAGAAAACCTCTTCCTTCACAATTATTTAAAAAATAATCTAAGGAGCCCTGCAAGACTCATTTTTATTCATTTCAATTTTTGTAGATGGGAACTTTGAGCAGAGCAGAAATTTTTTTTTTTAATCATCGAAGCTACTCATTAGTTATAATGAAATTATTTAATATTAATGTAGTAATTAAATTATCAATGTAGTAATTACATTTATATAAGGGAATTTACCCTTATCTACTTTATAGGCATCCTGAGTTCCAGTTATGGAAAACTTATTGAAAACTTTAATTTGCAAGGAAGTAAGTTATATTCATAAAATGAAATGACAGATTTCTGATTTTCAGTGGAACTGACATTAGGACAACCCCTATATATGCTTACACTCGAACATTATATTTTAAATTTTATGTGACCCAAGGCCAACTGGCATGCCAAATTTCTGACTTTCACCACTTTGGTATCTCATGTGATTAATATCTCATATTTAATGTTGAAGATTGTGTATGAAGGCTTACATACATCTTTCAAGTATATTTTGTTCTTTAATTTTGTTATTTGCATCAGCTATTTTCTATTGTTGATTTTCCATGATTCAACTTCTAGCCTTTCCACATTTAATTTTGATTCTTGTGTTAATTTTTTCTCAAGTCGTTTTTCTGGAAACCCAAGATAAGTTTCTCTTTCTGGCTGATTGTTTGTGAATTCTTCAACAATCATCTTTCCAAATTTTTTGTAAGAATCGAAGTTGTGCTCTTCTTTTAATGTGATTTCCATCTTTGGTTTCATATATTATGGAGTTTTGCAAGAAATCTTTGCTCAGGAGATGCAACCAAGTAACATTTTGAAGAATCCCATCTTCATGTGTCATTTAAAGCCAGCACTCTGAATTTGTAATCTTTTACGGTGATAATGATCATTATTATAGCATCATTTTCATTTTAAACACTTTTGTGTGGAAATCATTTACTCATGAAGTAAATGTCAATGGAAATCTTTGTAATTGTAGGTTTTCTTGCCCAGAAAATCTTTTCTCAAACTTTTCCAATGTATTCATAATTGCTTGAAGGCTTTTTCATTTACTTATTGGAATATCAATTACAGACTCTTTAACTCAAAGAAGAAAAACCAGAGTATTTCTTTCATTGCTTCTACCCCTTTGCAGGTTGTCAGTTACCATTTTACTTCCCTTTGTTTACTTTCAACCGGTTTTATTAAGTAAGAGGGATGTTTTCTTCTGACAAAATATTTTTGATTAACAGTGGAATTCCAGATTTACAACCAAATCTCTCTCTCCTTATGCTTTCATTTCTGCTTTTAGGCACAACCACTTACTTATGTGAGAGGAATTTACAATCCTACTCTTTCCTGGAATATGGATAAAATGCTCAGCACCTGTACTAAGGATCAGATCAAATTAAGGATTAAATATAAGTCAATTCAGTCTGCAAAACGGAAGCTGAAGCTCATATTCAAGTCTTTGTACATTTATTAGTTCCTTACTTTGTTAATTTAGGAATGAGAATGACGGTAGCTTTATAATTCCTAAGCGATTTCTTTCTGAGTTTGAGATTTTTTAAAACATTACTCTGTATACCAAGTGATTTTCAATATTTAGCAGGTTTCAAAATTTAAAAATATCTAGTAAATATTTACTTTTTATAAAAAAAACCCATGAAATCTTATGCAGCAACTTCAAATTACTTTAAGCAGTCATATTTATGGATTACATTGTTGTAAGCCTTTTAATAAACCTACTTTATTATTCCTATGTTTGTGGCATCCATGAAACAGTGGTGCAGCAGGTGTATGAGAGTGAGGTTAACAACGAGTATGTGATTAGAGGAAATTCAGCAATTCTGAAGTGTAGCATCCCTTCCTTTGTTGCTGACTTTGTCACAGTCGTCTCTTGGCAGGATGACTCAGGAAGATCTTTCACTGCTTCTATGCCTAATGGTAATCATCTATCACTAGAATTAATTGAACACCATCATCATAATATTTTATTGCAGGAGGATTTCATCTTCAGACTAATTCACTTTTCTCATCTTAGGTTCACACTGCCTCTCAGATCACAATAATCTTACTTTTTTTAGGCCTATGTTCTGTATTATACAAACTATAGATTAGTCTTTTATACAAGAGAGTTTCTTTTTTTCCTTTTACTTCTCCATCTTTTCTCTTTAGTTTCTATTTTTGCTTGTAATATTAATCTACAACGTAGTATTTATCTATTAAGAAGTTGATAAAAGGTTGAGTTTTTGTTCTCCCCAAAGTGGTCAACCAGTACTATGAGGCTGAAGTGGTGTCAGAGTACGTTATCCGAGGAAATACAGCTGTGATCAAGTGTAACATTCCTTCCTTCGTATCGGACTTTGTGAGGGTCGAGGCATGGGTTGGCAGTGATGGCATGGCATACCTCCCGAGCACCCAATATGGTAATCGCAATGTCTTTTCTGCAATGAAATCACTAATTATTCCCACTTTCCTATTTCAAGTTTAACCATCCATCTTCAATTTGATATATATTTATATTTTTCTTAGGAAATCAAGTATATACATAGATCCAGTTGCTCAGTGCTGCCTACTTAAGCTCTAATAAGTCTTCTTTTTACAGTGTTTGTCACCAGTTGCCATTTTCTTTCATAATAATTTCTCCTGAATAATTTCATTGTATGTTATCAAATTTATCTTAAGAGTATGAAAATTTTCAGTTTAATTCTTTTAGTTAGTCCTGTAACTATGAGTATACTGGTAAATATATAGCTAGGGTTAAAATTTCAGAGCAGCTTTTGTGCTACATGCAAATTTCTTGGCTACTTATCTTTTGTCTTTCCTTTAAAGAATTGACAAATGTGAATTAATTTCTAGTCATTTAGGATACTATCAGTCCATCCACCTGTGATTATAACTTTGAATTTG
Source organism: Ladona fulva (assembly GCA_000376725.2). Taxonomy (NCBI): domain Eukaryota; kingdom Metazoa; phylum Arthropoda; class Insecta; order Odonata; family Libellulidae; genus Ladona; species Ladona fulva. The sequence goes on from KZ308167.1 coordinate 1,317,372, forward strand.
ATTATATTCCTTGGAATCCCTAAACATGAAAGCTTATGAAATGAAATTTTTAAATCTGCTGAGGAAGTGCACGAGAAGTTTTATTTCCATTATTATGGCCTTCCACAAGGTATTGCCTTTGCTTATTGATTTCATATCAGATGAAGTTTATTACTTCTCCAAATCAGAATCGAATTTTGTGTTTCTTGATTCTGCTTGATGATGACTGTTGTAACTACTTCATTTTGCTGAATATCGTGACCATGTGAAGAAATTAGTTGAGAGGAAACTTCGTGATACTCTTATGTAATTCAAAGAAGTATAGCTTTGTATTTGAGAGTTTGTGCTTGGAAGGTTTTTCAGTACTTTTTAACACATTTTGAATCAGTGCAATTTAGTAGTCCTAAATGAAGTGTTGCATTATTAAGTCTGATATGGCTTTTATTCCTTTGATTCTTTTTAATTTTTGCATTTTAGATAGGTTTTTAAAAGAAACTCATAACTTAATTGAAGCTTTTTCAGCATTTTTAATTGCTAGTTTGGGGAAATTTGGGTCTCATTTATAAAATGCATTTACTTTCAATTGCTACTCTTTATTCTTAGTTCGTTTCCCAAATGGAACATCATTTATCTCCCTTCATATGTTTTTTAAAAATTATGTGTGCTTTCCATTAATGATATTTGTTGCATTCAGGATTTCTTCTTGAGCCAACCTAAAAAATAAATTATTATTACGGTAGCTATTTACCAACACTTTTCCTTAGAAATGCTTTAATAAGTGTGTTAATAAATAAAGGCATAAAGAGTTTGCTGTGGGTTCATAGGATCATCATAGAAAGTAAGAAGAAAGCTTAAGGAACAAAATATTTTTTTTTTGCTTTAGTATATTTACCTTGCAAATTGTGTCCTTCAGCTTGTGGCAGGGTATAAAGTAGGTCATAGGATGTGATATTTAATGACAGATAAATTTGACCAAAATTTCCTTTTCAAGTGGAATTTCATAAAAAATGCCAATACATTTTTACAAATTTTAAATCTTAGCAAACTGATTGCTTACGGCGTAGGTTATTCACTAAAATGTGGGGAAGCAAATGATTTGTTTAGGATGAATTAGAATTATATCAGTTTTGATTAAATCAATGGAATATTTTCATTATCATACAAGTTTACTTATTTAGCTGTTACTATCCTTTGTCTCATCTCTATCCTTAATTACTCACATTTCTTATATGAATCTGACACTGGAACATGTGGTTAAAATTAAAGCAAGGAATTTTGCTTTTTCAATACATGGCATTCATGTGTTAGCAATTTTCCTTGTCTTATTATTATCAATTAGCCTTGTCTCTTGATTTCCAGCGAATGTGGTCCTAATCATATCCTATAAGCTCACTTTCATTGCACATGAATATATCCACTGGATTCACAATATGGTTGGTTTCAGTGGTAAATCAATTCTATGAGGCTGAGATCATGACGGAATATGTGATACGAGGCAACAGTGCCATACTGAAATGCAGCATCCCTTCATTTGTGGCTGACTTTGTGCAGGTTGAAGCTTGGTTAGCTAGTGATGGGGAAGTTCATCTACCAGCACCAGGTGTCCATGGTAATACTATATTCGTGGCACCTAGTTCCTGATGATGGAATAATATTAATCCTTAACAGATTTTTCTCTGTGTCTAGCAATTTTTATTATATTGGTAACATTCGTATATTAGTCCTGATTGGAATCTATATTTTTTCTCTTTGGTCTGTTGTTTACTTCCATGCAACAGTTATGTACTAACATCTGTTCCTTTCTTCCTTTAGTCCTGCATAGGTATCCAGATGATTATTTTTTAACTTGTGATTTTGTGATAAAACTTATCATGGTGGGATATGTTTTAGAAGTGTAGATTCTTAGTTTTAGTAAAATGGCTGCGATTTTGCAGTTGTTTCTCAGTACTACATCACCGAGGCTGAAAACGAGTATGTGATACGTGGAAACAGTGCTGTAATGAAGTGCAAGATTCCAAGCTTCGTGGCAGATTTTGTGCAAGTGGAATCCTGGGTTGGGGATGATGGAACAGTTCTGACACCATCCAACAATCATTATGGTAAAAGTTCCTGAATCCAGAATAAAAGCCTGTATAATTGTTAATTCCCTAGGTTTTTGGTGTAAATTAGTTTCTTCTCCATTTAGCGTTGATTAATTTGCTTTATATCTGATTTTTCCTAGGTTAAAGAAGTACTGTTTATGCTGATAATGGGGACATATTCTGTTTTAAGTACAACTAGAGTTATTCAATTTGGTTTTTCACTCCTAAATCTTTCAGTGGTTGCTCAGTTTTATGAAGCTGAGGCAGACAACGAATATGTGATTCGAGGGAACAGTGCCATAATGAAGTGTGAAATCCCAAGTTTTGTGGCAGACTTTGTGATTGTGGAGATGTGGCTGGACAGTTCAGGAAAAACGTACTTACCTGGGAATAAAGATGGCTATGGTAATGATGTCATATTATCCAGCTTTATCCATCTTCTAATGCCTTTTCTCAGTTTCTGTAGGTTGAACCTTTGGATCCTGCCTGTAGGGAGAAACTTTCATTGGTCATCAGATTTTTTAGGAATGAAGTTTTTATTGAGTTATGCCATTTGAATCATTAATTTAACTTTTAACATTCTTCCTATGCTGTCTTTGTGATTGAATTTCAGTGGTTCATCAATTCTACCAGAGCAGGGTAATTGATGAGTTTGTTCTTCGTGGGAACACTGCCACACTCAAATGCCTTGTACCAAGTTTTGTTGCTGACTTTGTGGAGGTGATTGAGTGGATTACTGATGATGGAGAGAGCTTCACTGCCAAATCTGGAGAGGATGGTAAAGGAGGTGTGGATTCGTTTGCATTGCTTTCCTATCCCTTCCCAAATGCAGAAAATCCACCTGTATAATGTTAAAAGTTTATTCGTTATGTAGCTAATAGTAACTTAATAGTCAAATCTCTTTTCCCTAATTTCACAGGAAATTGCAGGTTACCATGTAAAGCAGCTAAAATTGTGTAGTAGTTTCTTACTGCATTAATAATTAATTAATGAAGCATTAGTAGTTATCTTTTTTTTTTGCAAATGCTTCTTTCAGTGGTGTACCAGTATTATGAGGCGCAAGTATATGATGTCTTTGTGATAAGGGGTAATGCTGCCATCTTCAAATGCAACATCCCCTCATTTGTGTCTGATCACGTGGAAATCATTTCTTGGGAGGATACTAGTGGAGGTCGCTACTTGCCTATCTCAGATAATGGTAATCATTCATCTTCTCATGTTTTTTTTCCTTAATTCTCTCCTTGGATTATTTTCACAGGTGTATTGGTTGCTGGCGCTGATTAGGAAGATTATGTTGTGATTTCTTGAACATATTCCTTTTTCTATGGCATCTGTTTGTCTTCTTCTTTCCCTCATATTTTTGCTATCTCCTCTCGTATTTGACAGTTGTCACTCAACCGTATGATGTGAATGTCATGGATGAACATGTTCTTCGGGGAAATACCGCCATCATAAAATGTCACATTCCCAGTTTTGTTGCGGACTATGTTCAAGTATCATCGTGGGTGGAAAATGAAAATAAGGACATCTACCCTGATGCCAGCTATGGTACTCATTTTCATTATATTTTCTTTCAGGATTTTACTTTAAAGGAATAATTTTTTGTAGAAATGCAGTTACTCCATTTTCATCTCTCATTGGAGGGAGGTATGGCTGTACTTTACTTTTTTGAAAGTTTAGTCCCTAACTTCTTACATACTTTGTGAATATAGATGCACTTTTGATGTATTGAAGTATTTTCTTTGTTTGCATTAAATGGTATTTTATTACAGGATTGTTCCTCCACTTTCTATGACATTGTTATTGTGTGCTAAAAACTTGTATAAAGTACTTAGAATTGTAATCTTTGTTGTCTTTTGGATTGATTTTGTTGCATAAATAATGTACTTGACATATTTATGAAATAATTAAAAATATTTATGAAAAAATTCAGTTTCAAGTCTCATATTTAACTATATATCATATTTTAACATTAATTTTTTAAGCAAATGAAATAGTTTTGATCTACATATTCAGTTAAAATTGCACTAAATTTGTGCTTATAATTTTACTGACATTCTTTTTGATAATAATTTGTCAAAAGTCACATGAGACTTACGATTGCAGTATTTGTCTGATTCTCAATTTAAAGTTCTTTGAATTCCTTGCTATTACATCAATAATGCTGCAATTGTATAATTCAGTAAATTGAAGTAATTATTATAAATAAATATAACTTCACTGAAATTATTTATATAAAATACTCTATTTGATATCTAATGAACATTATTTTATTGGCAGATGGTAAATACTTGGTCCTTCCATCTGGAGAATTACATATTAGAGATGTGGGACCAGAAGATGGTTATAAATCTTATCAATGCCGAACAAAGCATCGTTTAACTGGAGAAACTAGATTGAGTGCTACAAAAGGAAGACTAGTCATCACTGGTGAGTGTAAAATCCCATTCAATAATATCTCTATAACAAAGGAGTACTGGTGAGGAAATTGGCAAATTTTTAAATCATGAGATATTTTCTCTAGCTTTTCAAAATGAATGAAAATTGAAAAATTGTAATTTTTTAAAGTAAATTGTCAGTACTCCTTTTCAATAACTTTGTAAAAAATTGTTTCTTAGTCTTTACAAATACAAAATTTGTAGATTCATATTATTTTGTCAATTCTGTCTGCTAAAAGTTTAAATATTGCTATTTTGTTGTGATAATTCATTATATTACATTAGCCACAGATTTTCAAGTATCATAAATTATTTCTTATTGATAAAAATTCATATCATGAATAACTTTGCAATTGTAGTTTTTTTTATGGAAAACAAAGTATCATTAGAATAAAAAATGACAAAATAACATGAAGCAGTAATTAGTAAATTAGTAAATTCTGTGTCATTAAATTTATTTGCCATCATATAAAGTTTTCTTAAAATGATACTTGGTCTCCTAATGTTTCATTATCAAGCTCTTTTGCATGCAATGCTAACTGTGTCAAAGAATATTTTACTTGCTTAATAGAAAACAAATTTCACTTTTAATTTTATAAATGCTGAACATGAGATGATATGTTTTGATAGCATATTTAAATTTAAATTCTTGTATTAACTATTAATGTATGTTCAGCATATCTTAAAAAAATTGTAGTTAATTGATTTCTGTTTTGAGATTGCCATTATTTTGATAATGCTATGGCTTCCATGAGTTTGGTTATGATGTTAATTGAAAAATTTGTGTAAATAATGCCTGAATGTTGGGATAGGGTACCCCTGCTACTCAATGGGCACAGCTTTTGAAATGTTTTAGTAATTCACTTATCTTGGCCGAATCATAATTCTTAGTACATATTTCCTGATTAATAATTTGATGTGAATACCATTTTACCTTTTGTGGAGAAGGTAAGTTTAAGTGATCATTTGGTATCCTCTCTGCGTATTGCATTCACTGTATAGCATTTGGTTTCCATGCTCTAATTTTGCTTGGCACAGAACCAGTTGGGAGTTCAGTTCCAAAATTTCCCACTTTGGATAAGAGCCGCACATATGAGACTCCCACCAACCACAGCTATAACTTATTCTGCCCTGCTCAAGGTTACCCTGTACCCTCTCATCGGTAAGTTCCTCTATCTTGGCACATTCTTGATAGGGGAAAGATTTTCTTATGGCATATTAAAGGAATCAAGGTTAACCAAAATGAAATTTTCTGGACAAGGTTTTTATTATGTAGGGAATAGAGATAAATTTCTAGATAAATGGGATTCTTAATGAATGACACATATGGAATGGGAATGTAAATCATCATCCTCCTGATACCACAACTACCTGGCCTAAGTAATATTTTGTATTTAATGGGGAAAATATCCTATCCTCAAAATTCCAGCACATATTGTTACAATTTTCAAAGTAAAATACAATGTGTAAGCCTAAGACTGGTATGATTACAGAACCAGTTGGCTTATCAGCTCCTAAAGTACCATCACTCACCAGAATATACACTTCTGAGAGAACTATTGGAGAATCATTAGCAATGCTCTGTCCTGCTCAGGGGTACCCTGCGCCTATGTTCAGGTAAGACAATGTCAGGCTTCAGATACAGGAATTTTTGTGATCAGAATTGAAAAAACTGAATACATCTCTGAAGTGCTAGGTGTCTTTTTCAATTTGCTTCTAATAGTTTAAATAGTGCAAATGATCTCTGAATTGTGAATGGTGAAAGAAATTCAGAAAAGGAGACGGTACCAATGATGAAAAGCATCAAATGTTCTTAATCTACATATATGACCTGAAATGAAGTTAATTTTTCCATACAAATTTCATTCAATAAATTTGTCTGTGTGATAAATTCACATTCATGGCAATTTTCAGTATCTTTCATGTGTGTAAGAATGATGCTCAAAGGAGTTGACCTCTAGCTATAATATCCTTTACTTCTACTAATGTCTTGATTATATATTTGATTTTACAGTTGAAGAGGAAATAGATATTTTCTGTTATATATTTGAAAAACATGTTAACCGTCTTTTCAAATGCTTAATCATTAATTGTAAGATAGGGTCATATAACTCTAAATTTCATTAGCCTGAATTTCACCTTAGAGCCAGTCAGTAGTGGGGCACCAAGGATTCCATCTATGGCCAAGTTTGACATGATTTTCAGGGAATCAAATTCTACCATATCACTGCTATGCCTGGCCCAAGGCCATCCTCTGCCCACTTTTAGGTTAGTGTTAAAGGTGTACATCGATAATAAAACTAAATTACATAATCATTCATAATTCAGGGTAAGATCTTGAGTTGGTAGGAGTTGTGCCATTTCACTGTAAAGGATGTGCACTTGAACTACATGTATTGTTTTTGTTAATTAAAAGGATGGATTTTAATGAGTGTAGCACTGGTTAAGCTGTATATGTTTATGTGATTTTTGTCAGAGATGTAGTTTGCATGGGCTTTCCCTCTTGGTTAGAACTATTTTATATTTCATTATCTATCATGGATATGAATGGGGATTATACAATTCTAGTGAATAGATTTGGGATTGATTGGTAGGAAGCCTAATTTAGAAAATTATTACTCAGCAGTTTCATCATTAAATTTATTTCTGTTTTATATAAAGCACATAATTTTTTCTCTCATGTAAACTTTTGAGGGATCTTGAAATAAAATTTTCAACTAATTTATATTATTATAACACTATAGACTGAACAAACCATGAGAAAGAACATTGGCTGTCAGAGCATAGAACTTACTAATGATCAAACCTATACTTAAAAGGGAGAAATCCTAGGGGATCAACTTCCAGTAAAGTCATTTGTAAGAAGTTAGAGCTCTTATGGCTATATTGATCCAAAAGCAAGAGCTGGAAGACAATACACGAACCCTCACACTAATGCAGTCAATCATGAGTACTCAGAATATTAAGGAAACCAATGTAAAAGATTAAGGCGCCCTCTTAAAACTGCAATAAAAGAATAATTCATTCTGGAATTATTTCCTCTCCATTTTTATCTAATATTCTCATATCATTCTCTCTTTAAAAATCCACACACAGAGTTGAGGCTAACTTTGTTGTGATCCATTATCAATGGAGGAATAAAATCAGTGGAAAAACTTTTCAGAGGAAACTATTTCACACTTTAATATCTTAGCAAAATCACAACATAAAAAATACTTCTACACACACGACATGTTTCAATGCTTAAGCACCATTTTCAAGTGGCAACTGAAGAAACAAAACTGAGCCTGCAAAGGAAAGGGTGGGGGGAANCATTCTCTCTTTTCTCATTTCTCTCATTAATTCAACAAAGTTTTACTTATTTCCAATTTATAATTCCCTCTATAACAATTGGTAAGGGCAGAATAGATAAGCAAGGTAGTATAAAAAGAAATAGATTCTTATTTTCTTTTCACAGTTTATTCTGGTAATAATCGTGAAAATGATCAGGGAATCTTTGTGTCAAAATGAAAGAGTGGATTTCCAATCTCTTTCAATTCTCGTGAAGAAAGTTGTGAAACATTTATTTAGTGGATGCTGGTTTAGCTTGTTAAGGAACCATGATGGGTGGCAAATACGTTTTGGTTGTATTAAATATCGTAATCAAATGGATTTTAAACATTATTTTTGACATTTATTAGAAAGTAATTATGGTAAATCCCTGCATATTCTTGGATAAAATGGCAATGGTCCCATCTATCCAATTTAACAGAACCAGTTGGTGCTAAGGCTCCTACATTTCCCTCTGATGTCAAAAGTAGTTCTTTTGTGAGAGTCAGTGGTCAAGAGTTCAGTCTTCTCTGCCAGGGACAGGGCTTCCCAGTTCCTGCCTTTAGGTAAGGCTGTTTTTCTCTCAGAATTAATATGAGAGTCTAACAGTTTATGAGACAATCTCATCACTAAATATATTTAGGCATAAATAATCTCTTCAATTACTGCATCGTAAAAGTTAATTGTATGTATTACTCTTACTGACTTTTGAATAGTCATTATAATGTAAATCCAAAACCAACTGGTAAGCTGAAATAGATCCACCTAAAGTTTGATTTGCTCTTTCAAATCACAAATACATGAACTACATTTTAAGAATGATAAATAGTCTTGGCAAACAAGAAATATTATAAGGCAATTAGACAGGAAAAGTTCTGTAGGTAGTGTTCTGTTTTCTTTTCTTAGACCATGAGGTCCATTTTTGTTTTGGATCGTACATTGGATTTCATGAAACAAATCAAATACAAACCAGATATTGAAAAATCAACATAACATATATTTTGTAGCCATGTATTCCAATTCTAATGAATGATGTAAAAGAATTAATTGGAATATTCATGTATGGTAGGCCTGGCCTGAAGGTCAATTGTGATCAACCTGGCTGTTGCTTAGGGCCATCAATTAAAATTAATTTTTTGAATGCTTTTATATCACTGAGTGGTTTTTCTTTTAAAAGTTGTCGTGCTTCCTGACACAGTAATATCATTCTTTAATACCTTTTCAATCACATGTCAATCATTTTGGATAATAAACTCACAATCCTAGGGAAAAAGTGACTGGATGTAGATAACTTTCATACATAATCAGTACAAATCGAGTCTTTCTTCCTAAAAAGAAAGGATTTTTTTTTATTAAATTTCATACATAATCAGTACAATTAAATTGAAGTTAATATCAAAGTTAAGTAAGATTATCTTCTGTAGGTGTGTTTAAATGTGTGATAATAATTGTCACTGAAAATTCTTCAAGGTTTCCTATCTAATGTAAAAATGTGACAGCCAGTATGTTGTAAAGGTGTAGGATTAAATATCTAAGTAGGTATAATTCTTCTCTGTAGAGTATCAACTATGTTATTTTCTCTTAGTTAGAAAGGAACTTTTGTTTGGAAAAAATTGTTAGGTAAATAATTAAAACTGAATGAAGAATATTGTGTTAAAATTTTGATGCACAAAGCTCTATGTAGGCAAACAAGTTTGTTGTGCAGGGCAGAAACTTAATTTCATCATTATCTATGATGCTGATGTTTTGATTCTGAAGGAAGATTTAGGACTATTCCCTGCAAGTGGTAAATTACTTTATAAATTTATAATGTAGGAATGATAAAGAATATCTGGGAGCTATTTAATTTGTCTATTGCTTATAAAACTTCATTAGTCATTAGTGAGCAAGGCAGAGAGAACAAGTGATCATTTTCTCAAATGGACTTCAAATTTATTTTTCAAAGCCCTCTTAAGGTAATTGGGAAAGATATTGTGGTTAAAAATCTGGTACACTGAAAATAGGTTTTCCTTGTTCACTTCTTAGAGCCCACTGGAGGATCGTCCCCAAAATTTCCTGGACAGCGAACCTCTGAATCATTCCGTTCTGCAAAGGGTCAGGATTTTGTACTTTTTTGTCAAGCTCAGGGAAACCCTCCACCAATATTCAGGTAGATGCTTCAATGTATCATTTGTGAAATTCTGAATTCCTTTCATTCATTAGAGCCTGTGGGCAGGGTTTCTCCTAAACTGCCTAAATCTGCAAAGGCAGATTCTTTTGAGGCTAAGGCAGGTGAACACTTTTCTTTGCTGTGCGATGCTCAAGCTTTTCCTGTCCCAATATTCAGGTGAGATTTATAGTTGTGGTGCAGATGTTATGATAAAGCATTTCTTACTCAATGCTACCATCAGAGTTGTAAGCAAAGGAGAATTTTATTTGTATGAAAATAGGGAAAAAATGTTGTTCAGTTGGTTGAATTCTTTCAGCGATTTTCTGATCCTCTAGATTTTGAATAAGTAGGGGCTTAGAATTGAAATATTTATGAAAATCTTCTTTTTTAAAAATTATCAACATTAAAATTTCCTTTTTTGTAATCTTATTTGCCAGGTTTCTTTTTTGCTATAAAGTGGACTTCTGATTAGTATAGATTATTTGAACTCCAAAATTTTTTTATCAGCTGTAACTAGTTTATTGAATGTTGATAATTTTCCTGCAATATTTTTATCACTTTTACTAACTACTACATCAAATTTTAATTTTTGTTTGTTTAGTAACTGTTTAGCTGTATCTTGCATATGAATCCTTATTGCCTCAGATCATGCTAAACTATAGTGTCATCAGAAGTTTAATTTCTATGTTGTTGTTCAGCTTGTATTTTCTATCCTTCTGTTCGTTTCCTTTGCTTTTCTGTTATACAATTGTTTTGGTAGATGTGGAATAGTTATATTGAGATAGGGCAACTATGTATAATTAATTCATTGATATTTCCACTTGTGGCCGTTACTTTTCACTTTGCTAGTTCAAATTGTGTTAGTTTTCAGTATATTTTATTCCCTCATTCTAAGTTAATTGTCTTTTTCAATTAAATTGAAGTTTCTTATGTACCTCACTTCAGGTAATCCCTAAATCAGTAAGGGGTACATTTGTAGATTTCCAATCTTAATCCATAAAATATTAAGGATAGGAATGTTTCCATTTTCTTTCCTAAATTTAAATTATCTCTTTGAGCATACTGCTCCAGGTCCTTCAATCCCATAATTTACTTGCAAAGGATAATTGATTATGGTGATTTCCTAATAATTCAGTATTTATCTTAGTTTCTTGCATATTATTTCTGTAGAGATTCAATTATTTGAGGTTATTAAACTGCATTCTGTGTCATATATTCTGTTTGTGCTATAATATTCTGAGATATTCCTGCAAGGTTAGGTCATTGTGCCACTTCCTGATCTTTGTTGCTTCTAATGGATATTATCTACTCTGCTTTTTTGTCCTTCAAGCTTTGTATCTTCGTATATCTCTTGCATGGAGTCTTAGATTGGGTTATTGGTGTACTCCATTAGTCTTCCTCCCTTGGTTGCTTAGGTATTAGCCATTTACTTCAACCATTCTTTCCTTTAATTGTTAAAAATTAGAGATGGGAAATTCAATTGAAAAATGATTTCAGTTTTATTTAAGGGGTTTATCAAATCTTCTTCAATGGCTATTTGGTGCACCTTTCATGTTATCATGAGAATTTGATTGAATTTCTTTTTAGTATTTACAAAAAAGTGATACATCACTTAATTTTTGCCATTTGAAATACTTCAGTGACTATTAAGAAGGAGAAAAATACTTTCTGAGATAATGTTATCCTTTGAAGTGATTTCTGTTATTAAAGAATTAGTGCAATACTCTATTATTGCTGAATATTTTCATACTTTTTAATTTTGATACTCTCTAGTATTCATTCATCAAGGACGTTTCTAACACACACTTTAAATGAGTGTGTTACTTTGCCTCATCTTTAGGGTTGTCATGTCATAGGGTGGAAATCTTCATCAGCATCTTATCTCTCTACCAGGGACTTCCCTTACAAAAGATGGTGCAAAGCCTTAGATTTCCTCTCTTCTATTGAATGCATATAAACAAATGTAACATTGAATTGACTCATTCAATTGAATTGATAATGGTATGGTGTGGAGCAAGCAAAACATTGAAGATACTCATTCAAATGGATTCACTCATTGGGGAGATGGTAGTGAAAAACTAAATAGAATAATTCAATTTCAGTCATATTCACTTACCAAGGATAGAGTGAAAAATCAAAACATTTATCCAAATTATTCAATGGAAGCTAATAAATGAGTTATTCAATTATTTTCATTTGATCATTCCCACCTCAATTCAAAATATATATCAGCTATATTCAAGGTAAATTATTTCTTGTATCTCCATTTACTGCAGGGCAGAGAGAAAACAAATGATCATTTAGAGAAGGAATTCTACCCTAAAAACAAGCTTTAAAAATATCCTCTCATTAGGCAAAATGTGAAGTTAACCGTTGGATACACTCTGAAAATAGGGTTTCCTTTGTCATTTCGTAGAACCTACTGGAGGATCGTCCCCAAAATTCCCTGGACAAGAAACTTCTGAGTCTTTCCGCACTGCAAAGGGTCAGGATTTTGTCCTTTTTTGTCAAGCTCAGGGAAACCCTCCTCCAATATTCAGGTAGATGCTTGAATGTAACATTTATGAAAGTCTGAATTCCTTTCATTTATCAGAGCCTGTTGGCAGGGTTTCCCCTAAAATGCCCAAAACTGCTAAGTCAAATTCTTTTGAGGCTCAGGCCGGTGAACACTTTTCCTTGCTGTGTGATGCCCAAGCATTTCCTGTCCCAATATTCAGGTGAGATTTTACCTAATGCAGTAGTTACCTGTAAGGTTTGAAATGAAGCAGTAGATTTAAATGTTGAGTAATTTAGTCGAACCCAACTGATGTTTTAATCAATTGACGTTTTTACCATTGTCATCAATCAATAATTAACAAATATTGGTTATCAGCATAAAAATTTTTGAAATTCAACTGCAATATTACTATTTGTTTAGGTCAGTGTTGATATCAGTGGATTTCTTAGAAAGTTACGTAGAAAATGAGGACAAAAAACCTTGTTTTTGTTAACTTAAAATTTTATCTGAATTGATATATCTATGGATTATGTAGATATATGAATCAATGGTAATATTTTTAATTAAATTTTTTTATTAGTCAATAATTATAAAGTTGAAGACATTAAATTACATCCTCATTATCATTGTTCTTTGTTAAGTGGTTGATGATGATTATCAGTTTCAGCAGACATTTTTACTGGTGCTTGCAGATTGAATTAGAATCTCATAACTTTAACTAATTGGTGTCTCTATATTATGCTTTGGAACCAACAATATAATCAAATAGCCTCTCAAAGTTTTAATTTATATAGCTAAATTTATATATTTTATTGCTTCTGCTTTTAGACAAAGTTTTTGACATTTAAAGTGCTCTTGCAACCTTCTGGAAGGATTCCATGCTTAGCATGCTATTCATTTTAATCACTTTTTATACTCCTGCAAGAATTTTATAGCTGATACCAAAGATTTGTAAGTTTCTGCTGTAATTTGTGTAAGTACATTCATCAAAACCAGTGTAGAGTCTACCTTCGTGAGAGATTTGATTTTTTTTGTAAACTTAGTTCTTGTTAGGAAAAGTTTTATTGATTTATTTTGAAATGCTATAGAGGGACAAGATTTTGCTAGACTGGTAATAAATTTTGTAAGTGTTATTAGTCTTCCTTAATCGTGAGAATTTCTTTAAATTTAGTAGCAAAAGAATCATATGATATTAATGCTATGTACTACACATCTATAACCAGAAGCTAAGTGTTGCCTTAATAAAGTAATCAATTTCTAGGGATACATTTTGTTTTATGCACCTTATTTTATTTTGCATAAGATTTAAAATTTACTCAAACTCATTTTTAGGTCTACTACTTTAAAACTTTCCTTATTTTATCAAATAGAGCCAGTGAGTGGCACTGCACCACGTGTACCTCCAATGGCAAAGATAACTGTTTTACAGAAGAGAGTTGGATCTGTTGTTTCTTTATTGAGTCATGCTCAAGGTCACCCAGTTCCTAACTTTAGGTTAGTATGGAATGTGATTGAATATCCCTTAATTCTTCCTTGCAGTACTGATTCTAAATCTGTTTGATCTTTTATGTCCAAAGGATCATCTTTATTTTAGTTTTGGATATTATTCCGTGGAGGATTTTTTCTAAATGGAAGTAGGAATTAGTTAATCATGCTATGGGTGGCCTTCTGGATATATCTTGGATTGATCAAGTTAGGGTTTTGATTGCACCATGATGCTTTTCATTGAAGAGACACTCATTGTAGATTCTTGCTCTTATTGCGGTCCTTTTCTTTAGATTTGAGTATTCTCTATTAGTAACTTTGGAGCTTATTCCAATGGCTGTAAGTAGTATTACTGTAAATTCCTTCTAGCTTAATCCTTAGAGATGACACTCATTCTTCAGAATGAGACATTTGTGCCAGATTCCTTCTTAAAAAGCATATTCTTTTATTGACGCAATTTAAGAGGAGTTAGCAATGTTTTATTTTTGAAAAAAAAAAACCATCCAAAAGTTGAAATTTCAAATTTTTCTTCAGGTTGTATTTCCATTGACTGTCATGCCTTAAGTTCATCATGTCTTCCAGTGACATTAGTGTTTCTTGTTTCCTCTCATCAACTTCAAGCAATTGGGAAAATCCTAGATTTGCAATCTGGAATGTATTCTGGTGAAGCAGGTTCTTTCCTTTACATCCCTTCAAAAACTTGGGTATATCTTAGATTCGGGAATATATTGTTGTTGCTTTAGTTTTGGACAAAGAATAGTGCTTCAAGAAGTATGATTAAACAAGATTAACCCTTGCTGATCATCTCATCATTATGCTTTGAGGATATTCATCATTAATCTTTGCAAATGAGAAATAAAAATATGTATGTATACATAAACAATTTTCTCTTGCATTTGAAGACATTTAGGTACATTCAGTGCATTTTTTATATTAACAGATATTGGGATATAGATCTGGATCGACTATGTAGTGAGGATAGGATAACAAATATACCTTCGTTGACTTAAATTTGAGCCTTCAGAGGAAACTTGGAAAAAGAATAAAACGAAACATTCGATTAGTTTATCAGAAAAATCTATTTTTAGGTTATGCCCTTCTAGTAAGTTTGAAATTTTTTTCGTGAAATATAAAGGCAGTATCCATATTGTTGAGATAGATAAATTATCTTTGAGATTTGTCAGATGTTAAGATTTTTCCCCACAGGTAGGGGCTATAGAACCCCTCACAACACGAATGTGTACATGGTAGTATAAGATGCAGGATACTTTATGTGGTATATTTTTATATTGGATATATAGATCTTAAAATATAAAGTTTTATTTACAAATATATAGCTTCAACATCTCTCTGTAGACCTAGTGAATATAAATATACAATAGCTCCTTCATAATGAAACCAACCAATTCAGATCTCTTCAGAACTCCTTTCAGCTTCAGTGTTAAGATGTTTGGCCACTTAGTGTCTAGGTCTACGGGTCTATAAAAAAATTGTGAATTGTATGAGTATTATTTGAGCGTGATGCAGCTAGCCTTCTTTATCAGTTTTATGAACAGTACAAATCTATGAAAAACAGTTAGAGTACCTGCTCATGGAAAGTCAGATATCTTAGCAAGAATCTTGCTCTTAAATTCTATATAAAGCTAACAAAAAGCCAGTTTAAGTTTGGAATGTTGCTCATGTTCCAAATTTCCCTCTTAGAACCTATTGGAAGCACCCCTCCTCGCCTGCCTCCCAAGTCCAAGCTTGATGCTGTGGCGGGGAAGTTCAAACATGATGTAGTTCTGCCCTGTGATGCGCAGGCTAACCCAATCCCAATTTTCAGGTGAGAAAGTGGTTCTGTAAAAAGATAGCCTCCTCATTCAGCAAATAATTTCTTGTAGTCAGCTGTACCAAACTGAATTTTTGATTCATCTGGATTTTATGTTATAGAACCAGAGACAAGTGTTGCTCCTAAGGTTAAAAATATGAACTCCATAGGAGTTCGTTTGGTGGCACAGGTTCAGTCAGCAGTGTTCCTTGTAACTTATGTGCAAAGCTTCCCAATTCCAACATTCAGGTGAGAAAAATAATGGATAATAGGTTATTCCGTTGTTTTTTGAGTTTGCATTACCATTTACAGAACCCCAGGGTAGTGTAGCACCAAAAGCTATGGACAAGGACATTTCGGGTCATAAGAAATCCATTCAGGCTTTATCTACTGTTCCACTTCTTTGTGCAGTTCAGGGGTATCCCAAACCAATTATCAGGTAATATCAAAAATGTTTAATGGAATGAATACTCTATATTTCATTTAAAGTCTTCAGTAAGTGGCTGTGCATTAGAGAATCTAAACATTTCTAGAATAATTACATATTATCAGTGTATTTACTGTTTCATTCACAATGAACCAAATTTTTTTAAACAAGTGAAGCTTCTAGTTCCTGATATCTATTTTGACTTTTAACCATATAAGCAAAATATTGATTTCTGTGTCTTTAGAGATCATAATCATTCCTGGAGTTAGCTCAGAAGGTATGTCTTTTAATTTCCTTGTTAGGTTAACCCAATTAACCACATAATATAGTTTAACAACATGTAAAACATTTAAGCAAGTTCTGGTTGCATCTTTCATAAATATCATGCGCTAATTTGTGAACTTTAGCTTTTTAAACTTTTTAAAAGTGGTTTTCTAATTTTTTCCAACTTATTCTAATTGCACCTCCCTGATGATTTATTGCGTTAAAGCATGTCACACTTACTCGTATTAACCACCATTAAAACTTCTTCATTCATAAAATTCAGTTAATCTGCAGTTTAGGTATGAACAAAATTGTATGATATAGAAATGTCATAACCCTTTTAGAATAATACATTGTGAATCCCAAAAATCGACAGGAAAAATCCACGGCATCAATTTCAGTTGTATGATATATATTTTAATTTTATTGGATGTACAGAAGATGATATGGAAAGGCTGGGAAATAGAGTTGACATGATAATGGCATTAGCAATGATGAATAAGCTTGGAATAGGAAACATTCTTATATTTTCATTCTTATGTATGTTCATAATAAAGAGAAAAGTAGTCTTGTTCAATAAAAAACATAGTGGGGCTTCATAAGAGAATGAGAATTCATGAGAATAATTCATTAATATTGTATTTGAACTGTTGAGTTTACTCAGCTATATTAATCAATGTTATTAAAGTATCTCCAATAAATGCTATTAATATTCATTGGTTAGAAATAATGCTCAAATTTCTTCAAAATTTTATGTATTAAAGCGAGAGAAAAGAATTATGTACATCTTTGATGAGCATGTTAACACCTGTGTTTGTGATCCTCTGTTAAACTGAGTCCTCTAACAGTTCATAACCACCATCAGAAATCTTCAACCTGTGAGGTCTGTAAGCCTCAAATTTACATATAAGATGTTAATTTTCCTTATCTTTTTCCTGCAAAAATCTTCTTCATCCTTTTCTTTAGCAATCTAGTATTAACAGTGCTTATCTCAGTGCTCCTACTACCAGTTTCCTTGGACTCAAGGTTATGTTTCAAATTTCAATTGATAACTCTTCTTTTGGTGGATTTGTTTTCTTCTTTGCCAGAGGTGTGAATCAAGACAATGAAAAACTCTTTAAGTAAATTGCCATGGTAGTGACTAAAAGATTCTCTCTGAGTTGCTCTGCTCTTTTCTACATACTTCACGCATTGACACACAAGTATTGCTGCTAAAGATCAAAAATTATTTTATTTCTTCCAGCATCTTGTGATTATTCTAAATTTTTTATTTTTCTTTCTTCATTTTGTTTCATTAACGTCTTCATCCTCATTGTCTTTACTGAACCTTCAAATGTTTGCAATCTAAATTAGCATTAATCACTAGACTTATCTATTAGCAAATCTGATTGACTATGATCTATTTCATCCTCAACTTCTTTACTTCTCTTAGAAATTATTTAGCATATTTAACTGACTTTGATTTTTGAGGATTTTTCTTCTTAACATTTATATTCACAGTCAAAATCTCTTTGAATTTTCAAACATTTTCAATTCAAACATTAGCAATTGAATGTTCAAATTAAAATTGCAATTGACATGTAGCCTTCCATTTATTATTTTTTAGATAATCGCTAAATAAAACTGTCAGGTTTCTCAGAGAAATTAGAATATCTCAAAGAATACATCTGTCAATCATAATACCATAAAAGGTATTCATTCCATTGAGGCATATTTGATTTACTGATCACGCAAACTATAAGTCAGAAATAGATTAAAGGGTTGCATAGAGGTTTAAATAGATATGTAGGTCTTATGAGAAGTCTTCAAAATTGAATTTTTTATTTTTTCGGACATATGGAAAGCCTACCTTGAAATTCAGATGCAATAGTTACAATTAACAATCACATTTCCCTCTTAGAACCTATTGGAAGCACTCCTCCTCGTCTACCTCCTAAAGCCAAACTTGGAGCTGTGGGTGGAAAAATAAATCAGGACCTAGTTCTTCCATGTGATGTGCAGGCTAACCCAATCCCAGTTTTCAGGTGAGAAAGTGATTCTGCAGAGGCCAAAATACAAATTCTTTACAACTTCCAGATACTTACTATCATACAATCGCTGGTCTTTTATTAAGTTACCTTTATGAATTGTCACTCTTTTGCATGGTGCAGGGATACCCTCCCCCTTCCTTCAGGTACTCCGGCCGATTTTAAAATTTCCTCCACACACTATTTGCCATTACTTTTTCAGAGCCTCATACCAGTGTGGCCCCTAAAGGCAAGGAGAGTCATGTCCACAGCCTTAAGACAATGGCTGCTGCCCATTCCAATTTAGGCTTGACTTGCTTAGTGCAGGGTTATCCTATTCCTATTTTCAGGTATCTATTGTTAGGTAGATCATTTTTACTTCATTTACTGCCTCCGTTTGTTTCATGAATTGTTTTTCTAAAAGCTTCCCAAGCTTTCCCCTTTGGGAGGGACCAATTTTATGAGAAAAATAGAAAATGCATAGCATATTAATTTCTTATTAATATAACCTTAGATGTTATTAGATTTTTGTAATTATCTTTTTTCAAGAAAACTTTGCTGTAACTGGACAGAAGAAATTTTTAAGTAGTTGTACACTTCTTGTGAAATTAATTTCATATTATCTTTCATTGATTGATTACCCAATAGATTATTCAGTAATCCTTTCAGGAAGTCTGGAGAAAAAAAAATATATTTATGAAAATGTAGGTGGGAAACTAATGTGACATTCAGATACAAATGAAGAGTTCTGTATTTTCCTCTCTTTGATGTAGCCCTAAGATTAATGACAATATTTTCATTTACTCTGTTAAAAGAATGAATGCAAAACCAAGAGGATGATATCATAAATGAATTCTTTTAGTAAACTAGATATAGGATAATTTTTATCAAATGTTTCATGCTCAGCTGCCACCAAGTACATATTGATTACAGAGATGCAAACCAGTATTGCACCTAAGTCTAGGAAATAGGAAGTATAACAAGAATATTAAGGTGTAAGAATGCAGGGTCACTTTTGCATGGTGCAGGGATACCCTCCCCCTTCTTTCAGGTACTCAGGCCAATTTTAAAATGACCTCCACACACTGTTTTAAATTGCTTTTTCAGAACCTCATACCAGTGTGGCCCCTAAACGCAAGGAGAGTCATGTCAACAGCATTATAACAATGACTGCTGCCCATTCCAATGTGGGAATGACTTGCTTAGTACAGGGTTTTCCTATTCCTATTTTCAGGTATCTATTGTTAGGGAAATGGTATTTAGTTTACCATTTACTTCCTTTGGTTTCATGAATTGTTTTTCTGAAAGCTTATTGTCTTGGGACAATTACAGAGCCCACAGCTAGTGTAGCCCCAAAGATGAAAGATGAGCAGATCACAGGTGTTAAAGCTAGATCTTTTGTTGGTTCAACACTGGTCATGACGTGTATGGTCCAGGGGTTTCCAATCCCTTCATTCAGGTAATACTTTGGGAGACACTCTCAGCTTCTTGATTAGAAATCTGAGTAGTTAGTGGTTGCTACCACAGTATCTTGCAACTTTCAGAGCCTCATGCAAGTGTTGCCCCAACATTAAAAGATAAAAAGATTGAAACAAAGAAGGAGGTGATAGCACAGCACTTAGCCATTTCACTGGTTTGTTTAGCCCAAGCTTCACCTGTTCCTGTATTCAGGTAATGGTCTAGTTGTAATTGTCTACAAATTTTTGTGTATACAGATTGGATATCGATTTGCAGTCTGCCGATACTTGTTGAGAGTGGATATGTGAGGGTAAATCTGTATTTGTTCCTTGAGTGCTACAGTGGCAATTCCTAGATATGTCTGAGGAAACAGATGGCAAGATATGGCTTGGCTCTTCCATTCCAACTACCTTGACCATTTCTGTTTATTCTCTGGTTTCTGGACTTCAGTTTCCTGTATAAGCACTTGTTTCAGATCATGATTTCTAATTTAAATATCTGTTTTCTTACTTTCTTCTTCCTTGTTGCTATACCTTAGAGCAGTAATAGAGGTTGACCAAAAGTTCATGACTAGTATTTTTTTTTACTTTGTTTTTTATCTTCCACTCAGAAGGCAAAATCTTTTATTAGATATCAGTTCCTTTGGTCAGAGATGAGACAAATGCCCAGTAACCCAGTGGTGAGGTTCTTTACGTAGGTCACTTGCATTGTAGATCACTCTACTTCATAGGGTACAGTCTGTGTTAAGAAGTTAACAAATCAAAGAATTTTTAAGAGAAAGTACTGGAACAGTTTTGAGACTCGCTCCGAACTTTAAATGATGTTTCCATTATGTTGAGATCTTAGAAAAAGGGAGTGAATTGGAAAGGAAATTATTGGAACAGGTTTTCAATGTTAGAAGTTTGTTGAAATCCTTAACTAATAATAATTGTGGATTTATTTGTATCTAAGTGAAAGATATTTTTAACTTGAGAAATAATGTAGATTCTTCCACAGCATATGGGGAGCAAATTTTCATAACTTTTAATAGAAAGACACTGTCAGCAACCCGAACTAGAGGTCACCAGTTATACAGTTACTGAAGAGTGGAAGCTAAATCTAGTTATCCAATATTTGTAAAATCAGACACCCTCCTTTGGTCCAAAAGAATAGGAATGGTTGAAACTCCTTTGATAGTTTCAAAACTAAATAAACATCATGTCATAACATTTGCTTTTATTTTTGATTTTATTCCTGGTTGTATATTTTTTCACAAAATTTGTGTACGTACCATGCCATATGGATAGTATAATGATCCTTGAATTCTGCATGGACATCATTGCAAATATTTTTTGCCAGTAGATGTGACTTGCATTGTCTGCACACATGGATTCTGCTTGCTGAATGGGTCAGATACATTTTTCTTTAGAGTCGGATTTGGTTGGTTAGTTTACAGTCTTTTGTGGATATGGGTAAGATGCAGACTAGGAAATCTGTATGAGCGCAGATCTCTGGTCTGGGTCATACATTTTTGGATGGTTCTCATTGGATGACTTATAATTAATCTACTTAAAAAATGAAGCCATTTGATTTGCATTTACCATGGTTAGGTTTATGATTATAGGACATGTGTATGTCAGCTGACTCATATAGCAGGGTTCTAACCATTATAATTCCAACATTCAGGTGAGGAAATAACAGGATTTAGGTCTTTATATTCTATTGGTTCATTAACCATTTACAGAGCCCCAGGGTAGTGTAGCACCCAAACCTCTGGACAAGGATATTTCACATAAGAAAACCGTAATGGCTTTATCAACCGTTCCACTGCTATGTGCTGTGCAAGGATATCCCAAACCAGTTTTCAGGTAATGCTGAAAACTGAAACAGTTTGCAGGAAATAAAGTATTGCTTAATAGTGATGTTCAATCATTTCCTTCCATATCTTTTAGAAGAATATATTTCTTGTGAATTTCTCAATATCCAATTAACGATTTGTGTATCAGTGGTTGATATTAGAAATTTTCCTTTGGAGTTTTAAAAATCAGAATCCATATAATTTAATAAAAAGGGTTATAATATTATTGATTAATAGATTGGACTGGAATAAGTTATGGGTAATACTCATTTACTCTATTGAGAGAAATAGGGTGTAAGTAAATTCATTGAAAGTGTATTACTTGTTTATCAAAATTATTCAGTGACATACATTGAAAGCATATTACTGCATTTCATTGTAAATTGTCAGATTTATGAACAAGTTTTTACACAATTTCAAAATGACCCTCAATTCTGCAATTTTATTCTTAAATGACTTTTATTTAGTGCACCTCATCTACTGTAATCAAACCTAGATCCCTCTCTCTGTAATATCAGGAATTGTCGATTTAGATAGCAGTGAAACTTGCTTTTAAATCATTCACCCTTTAGTGAAAACTTTTCAACTTCTAATGTTACTCCCCACAGGTGGGTGTGATATACCAGATTCGTTCCACTCTTAAAATATACAGCTAAGAATATAAATTGGAAAGAAGTTTTACCTAATTAACTTTGCAATAAGCTTAGTAGACAAATGACTCTTTCCTCTTCTATTTATGTACATAATTCATGTCTTGAGATAAAATTAGTTACTGGTTTCAATCCAGAAGCAAGTATTACACATGATCAGCATATTCAGTCTGGTCATTTTTTCTTTATGTATAAATGCATTACGATAGGTAAATTTTTTCCCAAATTTTATTGTATAGGTTACACAAAGTTGGGAGAGACCAAATTGCATAACAAAAAATAGAAAATTATACCATTAATTTGGTATTGGAAAATCCTAAGCTGTCATTCGATTCTTTAGTTATACATTATTTTCATGAACACCTTCCCAGAACTGGCTGAAAGAATTTTTTTAGGTAGCTGTACACGTCTCCTAAAATTCATTTCATAGTAGATATGTTTCATTAATTTACTACCAAAACACTCATTCAGTAATCCTTTCAGAAAGCATGGAGAAAAAAACTTTTAAATTAGCAGATGGGATGTCAATGTGAGATTCAGAAATAAATAAAGAGTTCTGTGTTTTCCTCTTTTTGATGTAGTCTGAAGCATAATGGCTCTAATTTCATTTTGTGTATTAGCTGTATGAATGCAAAAACAAGAGGATGTCATCGTAGAGTATTCATTAGTAAATGATGTATAGGAGCATTTTTGTCGAAGATTTTATTCTCAGCTGAATCCAATTATTTGTTGATTACAGAGCCGCAAACCAGCATGGCACCTAAGTCTAAAGATAAGGAAATAGGGAGTGTAACAAGAATATTAAGGAGTAAGAACGCAGAGTCACTCTTTTGCATGGTGCAGGGATACCCTCCCCCTTCCTTCAGGTACTCAGGCCAATTTTAAAATGACCTCCACACACTGTTTTAAATTGCTTTTTCAGAGCCTCATACCAGTGTGGCCCCTAAACGCAAGGAGAGTCATGTCCACACCATTATGACAATGACTGCTGCCCAATCAAATTTAGGCTTGACTTGCTTAGTGCAGGGTTATCCTATTCCTATTTTCAGGTATCTATTGTTAGGTAGATCATTTTTACTTCATTTACTGCCTCCGTTGGTTTCATGAATTGTTTTTCTTAAAACTTATTGTTTTGGGACAATTACAGAGCCCACAGCTAGTGTAGCCCCAAAGATGAAAGATGGGCAGTTTACTGGTGTTAAAGCTAGTTCTTTTGTTGGTTCAACACTGGTCATGACGTGTATGGTCCAGGGGTTTCCAATCCCTTCATTCAGGTAATGCTTTGGGAGAGACTCTCAGCTTCTTGATTAGAAATCTGAGTAGTTAGTGGTTGCTACCACAGTATCTTGCAACTTTCAGAGCCTCATGCAAGTGTTGCCCCAACATTAAAAGATAAAAAGATTGAAACAAAGAAGGAGGTGATATCACAGCACTTAGCCGTGTCACTGGTTTGTTTAGCCCAAGCTTCACCTGTTCCTGTATTCAGGTAATGGTCTAGCTCTCTCTGTTTGGCCACCATCCTATTTCCAAAATTTAGCTACCTGTGGGCTCCTATATTTCCAACATGTTGGGTTATTTCAAAGCCTTATCACTAAAGTAATTTTTAGGTAATATCATTACATTGGGTTTGCTCATGAATTGCAGAACCCACTAATAATGTTCCGCCAAGGATGGCTGGGCGAAAAGTTGCAGGCTTGGTTCTGGATGTACTAGAGTCAAATACAGCTGTCATCTTATGTGATGTGGCAGGGTTTCCTGTTCCCAATTTTAGGTAAACATTTATGTTGGTCTATCAGAACTGGTTTACGGAATCCTTTAATTCCCATTAGTTAAAATGGTATGGATCAGAATATTTAAACTATGCGATGATTACAGAGCCAAATGGCAACATAAGGCCTAGAGTGTTGAAGGAACGTTTTGAGGGAAATGATGCTCACATAAGTCACCCAGCTGTCCTTCTTTGCCCTGGGCAAGGATTTCCCACTCCTATATTCAGGTAAATCATATTGCTCTGCTGAGGAAGTGTATGTCACTTCTTTATCTTGAAAAAGATTCCATGGAGGAAGTTATGTAGTTAAATTGTATTTTTTAAAAATTTATGTCAAAATCATGGTAGAGGAGGGGTAAAAATAGAAGCCCATATTCAATTTATAGGGTAGTGGAAATTTACAATTTTTGTCTAAAGTATCAAACATTTTTTGATAATTTTGGAATTTAACATGCAGAACCATCAGGCAGAACTGCCCCTAAGCTCTCTGGGGATGGGCTCAACAAACAAAGAGGTTACCTTCGAGGCACTGTTTCTTTGCTTTGTGATGCTCAGGCTTTTCCAGCCCCAAATATGAGGTGAGCAAGTTATAAATCAAGTGCTGGGCGAAACAGTGATGGTTAAGCTCATTAAGTAACAAAATTTGACATAAAATTCACATGACCTTGATTTGCTGTTATCTTTTCATTCATTTGTCTAAATTCACACAATATTTAGAAATTGATGGTAATAGATGACTTTTTGTTACTTGTTTTAGTCACGTTCCATGTTTTTTTCACCTTAATTAAGGTAAGTTACTTATGTTTTTATTTTAAGTTTGCTATTGCATTTGTTGTTTTGTTATCATGTTAATGTCTACATAATTCATAGATTGTAAAGCTGAATATTGTATTGCATGGAGAAAAATTACGTGAAGAGATTTAACTCCTTGCATGTGAAATGTAATAATTCTTTGTTAACCCTGTAACCACTTTCTGATTCTCGCAGTAGTGATAACTGAAATTAAAGTTGCTAATGATTTGAAGGTATTTTTAATTCAGTTGATTTCTTCCGACTATTTCTTAGAAAATCATGTGCCAGTGATGGGTTTTCATATAAGTACGTATTTACGATCAAATTATCAGATACATGCATTCATACATGTATTACTGACTCAATGTCAGACCAAACTTACATAATTGTCAGAAAGTGGTTCACAAGTTGGGCACTGTCAATTCCATTGAGTTATTTAGTGTGCGTTTCTTGCATTTACAGAGCTCTTGGCAGTATGCAACCTAGTCTTGTGGACATAAGCTAGGTGCAGCTGTAAGAGAGGCAATGAAAACTATTGAGAGAGTGATGGCCACAAATTGAAATGAACATCCCATGGCCTCCCATCCTTCTGTAGGTAGGCCTCTATCTCTCTCTCCTTCTCTTAATATGTATTGAAAACAAACAAAATTAAAATTATGCAGGTTCCACATCATGCCTGTAGGCCATGGGTAAGTTATTTATATCAAGGCATTATCGAGTAATAAACATCAAGTTAATGAATTTTAATTCAGTGTGTCCTGTAATCTCTTTCTCTGTTAGATTTCATTGGATATACTTGTTAATTTGAACTGTAACCATCATTAAGTTCACCCAACCCTTGCTTAATGTTGCTTTAGTACCTTTTCTATCCTCATATACATCTATTGCTCTCAGAAAAGTTTTAGATCAATAAAAATCTATCAAATTAATTACTTAATGATCAATTAGGGGTAAAAATATATTAATTAAATTTTGGGAATTATCATATGAAGGATTAATCATGGGTAGATAATCTTTTATTGTGGGTTACTTTGGCTGGAATAACCTGGTCTCTGTACTTATAATGATATCTGCTCTTTTAGAGCACATGGAAAAATTTATCAAATAAAACCCTTAAAATTATAAATACAGGATTAGCTTTTTTTCCTATTTACAAAACTAGTATAATATAGCTTACAAACAGAACAAATTAAAGAGAACTATAAACATAAACTGTTAACCACACTTTCCTTTTAGTGTATGTGAGTTATTTAAGCATATCTAATTTTCCATTTTACGAATAAATTCAAAAAAAAATCAAAATAAATAACATTTACCTATAAGTGATTCTTTTATTCATCAATACTTCAGAACTATCTATGCAATTAAGATGAATATCTGAGTTCCTCAATTGCAATTTGAGTGTGAGTTTATCACCTTTGAATCATCTCATTTCAGTTAGGATTGCTTCTTTAAAATTAACTTAAGGGACCATTTTTGGTTTATTCCATTTTAACTACTATTGGATACAGTTTGCAAATATTTATTGAATTTCCAAATCAGCTTCCCTTTTCATTTTAAACATTTTACATTGTTTTTGTTTTGCCTGAATAGAACACTCTTAAAACACAGCCTGAATAAAACACTGTATCTTAAAACGATAATGTAAAATTGAAATGAAATTTGACTAATGAATCGCCTTTAAATATAACAGAAATATTAGTGGATTTAAATAATTAAAAAAACTCAGAGATATACATAATTCTAAGTACTTCCATCTTCATTATGGGAATTATAGCAATTAAAAAAATATTATGTAGATGTGAAGTTATTTAGTTGCTCAATATTCTGTAAATTGTTAAAATCCATAAGAAAGGTAGTCAAAGGAGAATCAAGAGCTACGCTTAGAAAACTATTTTCTAAATCTTTTTGTCCTTGAGGCAACAAAAGTCATGATTCATCCTTCTTTTAACTTTCTTAAACCAAAGAGGTAATTTTGTTAAAATAATTTATAAAGTATCATGCATTCCCCTGTGTTAATTAGACTTCCTTCTGATGTTTTTATCCTTGGGCAAAAAGAACATTGCAATGGGCTCTTAGATTAGGCTGCTGTGGCATGAATGCTTAGGATGTCAGTTAATGCAAAGGTTTGGTATTCTTTGGTGATTCACCAAAATGAATTATCTAATTCCATTATAGTATTCAAAATGAGCTATGTACAGAGGAGTATTTGAAAAATAGGGATGAAAGTGTTCATATTTCTGAGTAAACACTGGGTGCTTGTAAACTTGATTGGGTGGCTCTTAAAGCAAGTAAAGTATGTGGTAAATAAGAATTGAGTGGCCTTATACGTAGGCACCCAGCATAGAGGAAACATGGTGTATGTTCCTACTTCTTGTTTTATTGCAGCTGGAGCATTTAAATGGGATTATCACATTTTTGGAGAAAAGTGTAGCTTATGATTTTTTAGGTTGCAGACCTTTTTGTATATAGAGAAATATTCACAAACCCATGACTCTAAGTTATTTCTAAGCTGTAGTGAATGAATTGTGTTGATTTTGGTGATATGTTTCTTTTATTTCTTTTAACTTCCATTTTTGCACTTTCTTGGTAATTATTTAATTTCTTTTCCTTTTTTATGTAAATATGTTGCTTGCAATAAACTTTGTTAACCTGTTGCATTTGCTTAGCTGAATAGTTCAATTTTGATAGTTTCCCCCTAATGTCCAAATATTTCTTAATACCAAGGTCTCAGAATAAATTCAGTCTTGTGAGTGAAGATGCTTCACTGACCACACAGGTTACCTCTTGGAATTCCAGCTGCTGCCATTTCCTGGTTTGCAATGAAGTACTTGAAAAGGCAAATCAATAGGCCTTGTCTTTTTGCTTTCTAGGTAATGGTTATTGCTAGATTCAATTGGTGTCCTGCAAGTAAGGCTAATGAAGCATCTTTTCAACTTAGCCTTGACTATATTTCCTCAATACTCTAACTTCAACCTCAAGCACTTTTCGACATATTATTAGATGCAGTTAGGTCATAAATGACATAATCTGGGCTTTTACTTGACATGTTCTCCAAGAAAAGTAATTGAAAACATTTGATGGATATTTTCTCATTTGATGAATCTTAGAGAGTTAAGTTTGAAATTTTTAGGACACTTAAATGAAAAGAAGTGTTTGGTATTTTTTGGACCTTTCCATTCTCCTAGCAAGACTATGGAAGATATAAACCTTGAAGAATGTGTCTTTGTTTGAAATATGTAATTCTAGAGTTGACAAATTATGTGTTAAAGGTGTTTTTGCTGCTATTTTTTAAAAATAGAAATTCATAACTCGATTTTCCCTAAAATCTATGTAAGGGCTCCAAGATTTGCTATTCTTTCCTTAAAAGATAGAAATTTTGTTTATATATTTTCTTGAAAAAACATTTCCTTTAGTGGGGAGCAATACATATTTTACTGCAACTTTCAGTTTTCCTGTTTAGCTGATACTACGTTATTTCTCTTTAGTAAATTCTTTAAATTTTTTGCAATATATTTCATTTCTTCCCACAAATGTTCTCTTTTGTACCTTTACTATTCATGAGCAAAAACGTTGCATGGTCTCAGGAGATAAATGAATTTACCTAAAATTTTTGTAGAACAATCTATAGAACTTAAAGTAGAAATGAATGTTAGTATAGGTACCCAGAATGGAATAAGAATTATCAGTCATATAATTTTTCTATCTAACACAACCATAAATCTGAGATCCCATGATCCTGTTGTCTTGGTCTTGAAAATTAAGTTACAAATTGGGTTTACATTGGATAATGGAGAGAGTCAAAATTCTCATCATTATTATTCTGTATTTTAATAGGAATATGTTTGAACTTAGCCTCATGGTTCTCTGCTTCTCCGCGGAAATCCTAATGACCATCTTTTATGACACCTGATCTCAGTCTGTTTGCTGAAACCTTTCCCTACTGCTTTCCTGTTCTTTTTTTCTCTTTTTAGTACCTATGCATGTATGATTCTCCAAGGAACTGAATATTCATTTTCGGCTCATCCATTTCTTTTCCAAAGAGGATGATGCCTTACATACAATGTTTCATTTGAATCTTCTCAAAACTTTAATGCATGTTTCTCAGTATTATTCCATTAATTTGATTCTTGCCTTAGTCTGTTATTTTTAGGGTAATTTTGTGGCTTTCTTGCTGGAAATTGCTGCTTATGACTGACCTTTAGTGTAACTAGCTAGCTTTTATTTATATTTTTATACTTTCCCCACACTTCTTCATAGCTTAAGGAATTTATTATATTTTATTTTATCAAGGTTTTCCGTTAAAGTTGTTATTTTCATTGAAAATTATCATGTTTTTGGATAAAATTCTCCAGTGAACAAAAATCATTGTAACTGAAGGCTTTGATTAGTAAATGGAGTATTTTGTAATTATTATAAAAATCCTTTTACTAAGTAATATTTTACTGTTTGATTTACTAGTGTGTCATTAATTTGAACTTCATTCTTTTTAAACGATGGTAAACTTTTTCACTCAAACACCTAGTTCTTTCTATTGACCCAAACAATAAATTGATTAATTATTTAAAATTATTTAATTATTTACTCTTGCAAGAAGGCCAGTATTTAAAGAATTAGTAGTTCAAAATTGATATAATTTTGAGCTCAAATTCGAATAATCAGAATTTTCATGGATTCTCTGTTAGAATTCAAGATGTAGAACTGAGCTTTATTAACATAGAAAGTGGGCTTAAAGGAAACCCCTTAATCGCAAAAAAGGCAATTTTGCTGGAAACTTCTGTACTTCTTTCTAGCATTTAAGATGTATTTTTCTCAGAATTATGCATATAGAACGTGATAATCTTAAATGAAGGGCCATTAAAGGAAATTTTAGGAAATCTGTTCCCATTGAATGAAATTTAGTGAGAGAATCTGTTCTCATTCTGTATTATTTATTTCTCTCATCTTTTGGCATTAATTTCAATAACTTAAAAGCTGAATATTTGTGTTAAGATTTTTTTAATTTTCACTGTAGAAATATCATGCATAAGCTGAACATATTTTTTGTTGAGATTGATGCTTCGATGCTTTGTAAACTAGCTATTAATAATTTAACTAAAAATATTCATATCTTGATGTATGGAGGAAACATGTCTTTAATTGATTTAATAACTTTCTTAATCAAGTCATGCCCAATTCTGAAAGATGAATTGAGAAATTCTACTTTTGCTATAAATATTTTACTGACAAGTATGGCTGTCTCAATCAAAAAAGTATTGAAACTAAACAAAACAAAAGAAAGTATTGAACTTTCAATCATATTATGCCTTCCTGAGTATCAGTCATAGTATGCCTGTCTTATATTCCATTAAATGCTCTCATAATGTTATGAAGCTGTTAATTGACCAAGGTGAAAACATATGTGAAATTTGGAAACTTACCTTTAATTTACTATTATTTCATGTCTTTGCAATCTGTCAGAAGCACATATTTCTTGATTAGAGAAGGGATGTAAATATTGTTTTTGTTACTATTTATATCTATCTCTTGCTATGGAAATGATTTAATAGCTCTCATGGTATGTTAAATGTAACAATTTTGTCTTGTATGTTATGTACTAAGTGTCTGAGGCCTACAAAATGTAAAGGTGTGAAAGTTATTAGTTATTTCACATGGAAGGAAGGTTAAGAAATTATGATATAGTGGTTTTAAATACTACCATGCTGGTTCTGCAAAGTTTCTTGCTACCAAATGAATATTTACATGAGATCACATTTATTGTGTTTAATTACAAGGGCTATAATATTAGTATTACGAATCAAAGAAATTCATTCGCAGTTGGTCTAGTTGTGCTCATCTTATATGTCCATTTGAACAGGACTAACCCATCCCACATCCAGGCTTTATTTTTAATTTTTATTGTCAAGAATATCAATTGAAATAATCAACTTCCTGAATTCAGAGCCTACAAGTAGTGTGGCACCTAAACTCTCTGAGGATAGACTTCAGGAGCGCATCTTAATAGGTGGGAAGGATGGGGCAATATTATGTTTGAGCCAAGGGTATCCTGTTCCAATATTCAGGCAAGTTTTTCCAACAGCAAATATCTATTCATCTTGTTTTGTTTTTTCATAAACTCCTCATATGAATGAAATGAGTGAAATTTCTTTGATCAATTCCTCTATGTTGTTTTAGTGACTTGTAATTCATTTTTTGGTCAGCATTTTTTCAGCATTATTGCAAAACATCTTGAGTAATTTATGATGTATTATCAGGATAGTACAGGTGCCATGATCTACAATACAGCCAGTGTTCATTGGAAGTGAAATCTATTGCCCCAAAAATATATATTGCTTTTTATAGTGTGAATGTCAAGCTATGTATAGTTCCATAGTAGTTGTTTGATGAATGGTTAATAGTTAATGTTTATTTAGTGCTCAATCTGTGAGCTTTTGCCAATGAGTCCAGCCCTATTTTTTAGCAGAATCCATCACAATCATGAACAAAAGGTGATGCTCAAAACGTTTCTTATTGATGTAAATGCTATGACAACTTATGTAACATGTCAACTGCTATCAGAAGTGTTTTTACCACACATTTCTCTCTGTCACTCTTATGAGATAACCAAAACTTGTTCCATTAAATCATATTGGAAGCTCATATGGTAGTCTGTATATTTTAGAAGAAAACAAAACAAAACTCATCACTTAAAATTTGTTAGACGATCAAGTTTTCTATATGGATTTCTATTTTCACTGTAAAGTGTGTGTTGGTGACCAAAATGTCGAAATTGGGTTATGGGAATTATAAGTGATATTTTCTCTCTTTTTATTGAAAACTTTTATATTTCAAAAAGAATGAGATATTTCTTATTTGCATTTAATTGCAAAAAGTTGAAGTATGAATTTGTAGCTGAAATCAGGCAATAGTTTAACCCTAAAGAAAGTTGTAATACTTATTTGGAAGATCTTTCAATTTGATTTTGTTCATCTTATATTATTAAATTGTAATCACTGTTTTTAGGCTTACAGAATCAGAAAGAAATGAAGCAGCCATTAGCTATTTTTCATTTAACATTCATTAATTTGGCATTCTCAATGTTATAATTTTGTGTTGTACAATATTGCATGAGTGTCATAAGCATGATCTCACCTGAGATATAGCCTTGCCTGTAGCTTTCTGTTAGTAGCATAGCCATTTTCTTGCATGATTTGAACATAATTAAGTGTAGCAACCAATGTCTTTCAGAACCAAATGGTGCTGTGCGACCAAGATTGACTATTAAAACTATTGAGGTAAAAGAAATAAATCTTGGTGATGCAATAGTAGCTTTGTGTCCTGTACAGGCCTTCCCAGTTCCAATGTATAGGTAAGAATTAACAAAAAGTTGGAAGTTGTTTTAAAATAACTGATTGGCACTCTTTGAAATTGAAACAAAATTTAAAGGTCATGTGAATTTAAATGCTTGTTTCCATCACAAGCATGAGTTTGCTTGGTGGGCAGCTGATGTTGGTTTTGGTTACAGACTTAGGTAAAAAGTTTATGATTAGACAAATATTTTCTTCAACCAGAATGACAGTTAACTGTTTCTTAAAAATGGGGTCATTCTTTAAATTAACATATTCATTAAGATATAATTTAGATCTTTAAATATAAACACCTTATTGTTTGGCAAATTTGCATGCAAAGAGCCGGCTTGTTCTTTTTTCTCACCCTTGCAGGTGGTACAAGTTCATTGAGGGAACAACAAGGAAGCAAGCTGTTGTTTTGAATGATCGTGTTAAGCAAGTTAGTGGAACTCTCATCATCAAAGAGGCACAAGTAGAGGACTCTGGAAAGTATTTGTGTGTTGTCAATAACTCTGTTGGAGGTGAAAGCGTGGAAACAGTACTTACAGTCACAGGTAAGGGTGAAATTTCATCATAATAACACTATGATGATAATAATAAATAATTAATTTTAATATAAGCATATGGAGCCAATTCAGTTAAATTTGTAGTATTGTAAATATAAGAATTGTAACTAAGCTAGTAAAATAATTGTGATTAAAATAATTTATTCAGAAAAATAACTATCTATACCTTTGTTTAGCTGATGGAACATTTATTATTACGTTTGGATATAATTCACACTTTTATGGATACTTTTTAATTGTATGAGATATTTAACATATTTTATGGCATATGGTCCTGTTTATATACTCAAGACAAATGATTATACTAAAATAAATTAATATTGCCTCATTTTAGTAAAAATAGATCTAATGCAACTTAAAATTCTAGTCTAAACAAAGTTCTATAAATATGATTAAAAAGCATTCTAAATATTTTTATTTTTTTATGAAGGTTATAAGTTTCTTATCTCAATTAGCTGGTTACACCTGAATTAAATTTTTGAATTTCCCTTTTCATTAAACATTGCCTTTCTAGTTTTATCTTTAATTTTTCACTGTAACTCCAAGTATAAAAATGTTTAGTATGGAGAATAATTTGGCACTTACTATGCATATGTTGCTTATGTATTTGCTGATGGTCTCATTTAAAATAATTTGTTGCTTCTTTTACATTTATCTTGGAAATGTTACTGGCAATTTTAATAAAAGTTCTTTTACTACTATGAATATTTGGTAGTATGGTTTATGTCAGGACATGGTTTGCAGTAATGTTCAGATTTTCTCTTTTGTGTCATTTCATTGGAAATATTCATGATTATTTTATCATATTACTGAAGTAAAAATTAGGAATATATTTTCCAGCTGAATTTGTTTTTCATTGTTACTTTATATTTGAACAGCTCCCCTAGGTGCAGTTATAGAACCACAGACCCAAACTGTGGATTTTGGCCGTCCAGCTGTTTTTACTTGCAGTTTTGAAGGAAATCCTGTTAAGACAATTAGTTGGTTAAAAGATGGACGTTCTCTTAGTCATGAGGAATCTGTCTTGCGAATTGACTCAGTGAAGAAAGAAGACAAGGGGATGTATCAGTGCTTTGTGAGAAATGATCAAGAAAGTGCCCAGGCTAGTGCAGAACTGAAGCTTGGAGGAAGGTGTAAGTATGAAAAAGTGATTTTTCTTTATATTATCAAACAACCTCAGAAAATTTTCCATTTACAATTTATTCTCTATTTGAGCAATACAGAAAGCCTGACAATTTACCAGGGTAATTAATTAGCTTCTTAATGGTCTTCTGGAAAGTATTGCGAGAGATGTTACTGTAGTTTAAAAGAATGTAGTCATATTGAACTAACTTAATCCATTTACATTGTTCCTAACTGATTCTGAATAATGGTTAAGGTTCAGCTCTTTCTGTTTTGTAGAATAGCCAAAGTTATCTTAAAGAATCGTGTGTATGAAGCAGAGACATTCTCAGAATGTATTTATGAGAAAAAATACATTCTGAGAAAATTCAAAATATACTGTGAAATTTCAAATGTTGGTAATTTATTCTTTTTTGATGTTTATTGTGCTTTTATTTACAATTTCAGTTGAGCCACCTCAGTTTCGCCACACTTTCACTGAACAAACTTTCCAGCCTGGTCCATCTGTTTTCCTAAAGTGTGTAGCATCTGGTAATCCTACTCCTGAAATCACCTGGGAACTTGATGGAAAGAAACTGTCAAACAGCGATAGGTACAGTGTGAAATAATTATTTATGTTTTCACAAAGTATTTTTCATGTGCATTACTTGAGTTGATTATAAAAATAAAAACATTATTGACACAGTATAAGAGTAATTTTTAATGCTTAAGGTTCCAAATATGGGCAGTAATTTTAATATCTGCTTACTAAAGATAATTTCATATCTACTCATATAAAAAATATGTGTTCTATCTGTAGCATCTTAAATAATATATAATTACACATCCTTTATTCAGAAATAAACTATTAGAAACATTTATTCTTATATTTTTTTAGTGGTTAGAAGTATGTTGTCACTTGCCAGAAGTTTTAAAGGTTCAAAGCTCCATAATGAAGGAAGATTTTCTAAAAGATTAATCCATTGTTTCTGGTGTAGCTCTTTACCCTTGCACCAAGATTTTATTTACATCTCTTTAACTTTTAATTTATCTTGTCATATAATCTATTTTTATGGAATAATTTTATCTTTTCAGGTTGCAGGTTGGGCAGTATGTGACGGTTAATGGAGACGTAGTTTCCCATTTGAATATTTCTTCTATCCTTACCAATGATGGTGGTCTGTATAAATGCATTGCCTCTTCCAAAGTAGGGTCAACTGAGCATATGGCTAAACTGAATGTTTATGGTTTGCCATTCGTTCGTTCTATGGATAAGCGAGCTATTGTAGCTGGAGAAACACTTGTAGTCACATGTCCAGTAGCAGGATACCCAATTGAAACAATTGTTTGGGAGAGAGGTTAGTTAAACTATTTTTATCTAATTAAATATTCAATGAAAATATTTCTAGTTTTTGTTCAACTTGTGTCTTGCAAGAATTTTCCTATTATTAGCACTAAGTATCTATGGTGAAAATTCAATTTTACTTAGATTTATACTTTTGAGTTTGTTTAGTGGCTATTTTAAAGAAATAGCTTGATTTATAAGTTAATCACTCTCATAAAATTATCAAACATAACCTATTTTCTGGCAAAGATCTTTGACACAATTAATATTATAGATTTTAAGAAATCCCTTTATGCTCTTATACTATTCTCTGAACATCAGAAACTGAATTTTTGGGCATATAGATAGCAATATCTTTTGAAAGATATTTTAAATTTATTGAGGATTATAATGTATTTAATTTACGATTTTATTTCAGCTGATAAAAATTAATTACTATATAATTACTTAGTCATACTAATGTTGCCATAAAAAGGGATCTTATTTTCTTTGTGATGACAGTTGTGTTAAATATAATTTTTTATATGTATTCCGTGTGTGTTATGATGTAAATATTAATTTAATTATCATATATTCATGATTGAGTGGTTGATGGAAATGTGGCAAGGAACATGGCTGAACATTATTGCCTTCGTTCTATTCTAGTTTACCAAAATTATTATAGTGACCATAAATCAAGATTATGCAAATAAATTTCTTTGTTTCTGAGTTCTTTATTGAGGATCTATAAATTAAATTTCTCCTGAAGGTGAATTTTTTCCATATTCGAATAGTTAAAACATTTTATCAATAGCTGTGTCCAATTAATATGTAGTTATTTAACTGCTTTTAAGCCTTCTCTAAATAAGGCCTTTCCTAATTTTAAATAAAGAACAAAATAACTTTAGTAGGATTATTAAATTTTAAGTAAGTCTCTAATAGTTTACTTGTAGGAAGTAGAAGTACTGTTTCTTCTGTTGCTCTATTAATTAGCATCAAGTCAATGAAAGAGTAATTAAGCATAAAGATTTTTTTATGATTCACATTTCTTTTATGGCCATAAATGATATATTTTTAGATGGGAGAATGCTACCTATCAACAGGAAACAGAAAGTCTTCCCAAATGGAACCCTTATCATTGAAAATGTAGAACGTCTCTCAGATCAAGCTGTGTACACTTGTGTCGCCAGGAATTCTCAAGGATACAGTGCTCGTGGTACTTTAGATGTTCAAGTTATGGGTAAGTTATCTACTTTACTCTTTAATTCTCGAATTGAATCCCAAATTCCTGAAAGTTCAATTACAGACTTCTCTGGAAATTTACAAACAAATAATTGATAAAAGTTAGATTTTTCATGGTTCTCAATCTTTATAATCGTCTATCTGATTCATTGAAAATTTTTGTTCAAGTGAAAATTAAAGTAATAGTAATTTGGTCTGCTTTTATAACCAAGTTTCTTAAATTAGAAGGTGTAATTTTATAACTGTTGGATGTAATTGTGTCTTAAACTATAAATTCTCTTCAACTTATTTCAAGAAATCTTTTTCCACTATTGAGAACCATAAAAATTAAGCCAAAAGTGTCACAGAGTAGCATTTTTATGTTAAAAACATAGTTAATCACTGTTTGAGTTACATTTTTTTGTTGATATAATTATTCAGTACAAATATTTCTTTTTATGTGTATTGAAGTTCTGAGAAAAATTAATTTTGTGTAAGTTTCAAAAATGTTTTCTTGATGTCAAGAATTTCTTTTGTAGAGATAAAGTCAATTATTTGCCCCTTCAGAGAAAAGAAAATTAACTTCCAATTAGGTGATTTACATCTATTGATGACACAGTAGGTGTTTCTGTATTAAATTGAATTGGATGAAAATTTTTGCTCCAATTTTACGCACTATGCTTAAAGAATGACTCTGGAACTTCTAAATGAATAATTCTGTTGATTAATAGTTCAGGTGAAATTTTATTTGATGACTATGAGATAGCTTCAGAAAATTACAAAAGAATTATTCTTTATTTAATTTATTTTCCTAATTTCCTGTTATGTGTTTGGGACAAGATCTATTATGGAGTACGATCTAATGATCAATAAAATTTTATTATTATTAATATTATTATCATTAAGCCAAATAGTCAACCTAATGTTTCATGTTCCTTTTCAACATGTAAAAGCATTTATTTGTGATTATAGCAATTCAGAGAAAGTTAAATATGTGAGAATGCCACATTTTTACTTCTTTTTTGATTATACTTTGCACATATCTTTCCTTAAGTGAAATCATTGAAAATGTTATATAGGGTTATACATTCATACTATAGTGACACTTTTGGCTTATTGTTTTCTTCTTTTCATATTTAATTTTTCTTTGTTCAGAGATGACTGTGACAGTGACTTATTATGATTGATATTTGCAAATAATTTATAATTCTTTCCAGGAATCTTTGTAAAGGTTAATTTAGATTTTTTGCATAAATCTAACCAAGTAAATATTATATAGGGTGAAGAATTGTGACAAATTAGGTGTTTAAATCAGAATTTATCGGTTTATCTTGGTGTTGTGTTATAACGAGTATGACATTTTTGTAATATTGTATTCATGAAACCTCTGTTGATTGTGTGTATACAGTGATCAAACCATATTTCCAGGCAAATTTATTTTCAGTGTACATCTCATAGTGATGTACCATTTTCAATTATGTGAATTTTGCTGTTAGTGCCTTAATATGAATTCTTTAATATGGGATTTATGATGAGTGCCTATTGTTTTATGTAATCATCAAGCATAATTGATTTATAGAAATGAATTTGTGTCTGTTTTAATTTATGTTTCAATGGTAGCTTATTTCTTAATACAGGAAAGTTGGGAGATTGGTAAGTACAAAATATGAATGGTGTAAATCATCCCTTATCAATGAACAAAGGTGCGAGAAAGACTTAGTCCACTCACAATTAAATACAGTGGACCACATTAATGAGAACATTGGTATTTCAGTGCCCCCAATCATAAGCCCATTCTCATTAGATGGGCCCATAGATGCAGGTGAGAGCATTCAACTGCAGTGCTATGTCTCTAAAGGTGATAAACCTCTGGTAATAAAATGGCATTTCCATGGTGAAGTGCTTTCATCCCATATGGGAATCAGCACTGCCATGTTTGGTGACAATGCAAACATCCTCACTATTAGTTCAGTTGGCCCAAGTCACAAGGGAGTCTACACCTGTGTGGCAAGAAACAGAGCAGGAGAGACACACCACTCTACTGAATTGCATGTGAATGGTATGAAGGATGGTGATAGCGAAAAATGATTGAATCCATTGGTCTGCGCTTTCCTTCTGCTCCCTCTTTACTCTTCCCTGTTGGGCTAATTCAATTAATGATTGTAGGTAAATATCATGATTTGGATAACACTAACAAAACTGATAATAGGTAGCAAAAAGATTTTGAGTACATTTTGATGGTTTTGTTTACTTCCTTAACTTTGATTTCTAGGTGGAAAAATGTTTTCATTTCTCATGGTTCTGATAAACTGATCATTATTATCTGTGAGTAATCTAATAAAATGGTTAGATTATCATTGACCATTATCATTATGACCATAGCTTTTGTTACTATGAATACACTGTGGAAAGGTTATATTATAATACGTCTTGTACTCCTCTTACTTAACATTGAGTGTTTATTACTTAAGGTGGTTACATTTGGGATTTGTTCTGTAATTATGATTAATTTATGATAACGTTCTGAAGGTGAAATTGTCAAATCCATCATTAGAGGTGTTGAAGTAATCGAAACATAAATATCTGTAATCATTCTCAGTTATAATTTAATGAACAAGAATGATTAATTATCAAATTAAGTAATTGGCATTCTTAGCAGATAGGAAGTGCTGAATAAAAATTACTTGCTAAACAGAGTAAAGCTGTAAGATCTATCTTATTGCAAGTGAATGGTTTTCCATTTTGTTATCATTTGGTGAAGAAAATTGGTTGATATAGGGTGTTATTGTAAATAAACTTGAATTTTCCTCTAAATTCCATTTCATCATAAATATTTTAATTAGAAAAAATGAAATACCTCATATCATCAACATTTATTGATTCCTTTGCTTTATAATTTTTATTGCAGTATTCAATAAATTAAACTATCATATAAAAAGACAAAGATTAACAAGAAATTATTCATGTTAGTTAGAATTAGGAACAGTTGAGTACCTTCAATCCAAATTTCCAAATTCTGAAATCTTATGTAATCCATAAAATATTTACAATGCTGTATTTTTTTATATAATTGGATAATATGAACAATTGCTGCAACACCATTACCTATGTATAAGATAAAAGAAAGGCTTTTCATACAAAACTTTAAGGAATGAAGCAAATGACATTAGAAAATATTTTAAAATTCTATCCAATGTATTCTCTCTTCCTTTCCTATAGGATTTAGTTAATTGTTAAGATAGAAATAACCTTCAGTGATTGATAGGTTGATTGCAATTGATCTGTTGGCCAGGCCAGGGTATATTCTATCAATTAAATTCTTTTTCTTAAGTTTTCGTATAAATTTAAATCAACTATCTTATTTGATAGTTCATGTTCAAAGATTCTACACTTTACACTGTTATTGCTCTAAGACTATGAAGATTATACTAACACTTTAACATTGCTTCATTTTGTCAAATCACGCAATAAATTATAAATAAATAAATGTTTTAAATTGAATATCAATGCCTTTTAAAGTAAAAGCCATTAAATAAGAAATATTTTATATTATTGTAAGATAATATAAATGTGAAATAGTTTAAGTTTAATCAAAGTTTGATTAAGTTAAAAATTTTATGGATGATAAAATTAATTAAAAGAGAATGTCAAACACTAAGATTGTAGATAAAGTCATTTAATTGTCAATAAATATCACTTTATTTGTATCAATTGCAAAAATATTATTTTGAAAGGAATCATATTGATAATTGTCTTAGTGATAAAATTTGATTATTTCTGTATGCAAAGTCATTAGTTTTACATGTTGAAATTAATGATGACTTCATGTTTCCACTATGACAAATCTGTATAAAAATTACATTTGATCAAATTGACATAAGTAGGATGGAGTGGATCAACAATTTATTAACTGAGGAAATATTGCAGACAAACTGAAATTGCATATACATGCTATGTGTTTAATAAAATAACATTGGTTTATTGAGAGCTTTAAGAGGAAAAAGTAGATTAAAGTGCAATATTAATTTCCAATGCAGTGAAATGTTTTATAAAAATTGAAGTAATTCATTTTACAGTTTAGCTCCATTTTTGATAATTTCTAATTATTAATTGCTGCATCTTTTTATAATGTTTCCCTAACAATTTAGAATTATTAGAAAAGTATATATCAATTCTACATCTTATGGTACATAAAAGTGATTATTCTCAAATAGGAATATACGTTGGCAGAAGCTGATTACCATTCAGTTGCAGGATAGATTAATCTTTTTAAATAATAATACCATTATAAATTTACAGTTCAGCATTACTTAATTTTGAAAAGTAATAATTTTTTACTACGAAAATAAATGATCAAAACAGTTCATTGTAATAAAATCTAGTTAAATTTTTTTCATGATATTCATTGAAAATGGAAATCGGTTATATTTTGAGTTCAAATTGTAATTTAGTTCCCATTTTCTGAATGTAGAATTTCAGTATCATGTATGTGTTATTATGGGAAACCATGAGTGTAACCTTTGTCTGATCACATTTTTTTGTAGATTGCATGAGTTTTTTGCAAGTGCTAATATCAATAGATAATTTTAATAATGTGTAATTTGTTATTTCTTGAAGGTAGTTACTTGTTGAATTAGTTAATGCATTGGTTTTTGAATTATAGCACAATAGCATTATTTTATCAAAACAACTCAAATAGTATTCTAAAACTTTTCCTCCTTAACTGCAACCAAATAAATATTTCTCTAGCTCCAGTTTCCCTTTGTAATGAAGTGACTTAACTTCATATTGTAAATTAATGTAAATATTTTTGAGTTAGAAAGTTATTTATCCACACTTTATTGCCTAAAATGAAAAGTAATGAGCATTATTTCTAGCAAAACTGAAAAAAGGTTCTCACGCATAACTTAACATCTCGTAAGTTTTACATCTCAGAAATTCAAAAATGTATTTTAGGTACAATTTTCTTATTAGTAGCTTATTTGATTCTATCAAATAGTTTTATAAAATTATTTTTAAGCTCTTCTTTGCTATTAGCTATTTGCAAACAGCATGTAATAAAATGCAATCATATTCATAGGTTAATGATGATTATTTTGCTAGTAGCAATTTATATAATAAAACATTGTTTGTATACTTATACATATTTATGAGTCTCAATGTGAAGAAAAAACATTACTCGTGAGGATAAAAAGAAATATTGTTGTAATGCTCACACATTTTTTGAACTCAAGAGTAATGTTTCATTCAAACATAGTATAAACCCATATTTCTAATTCTTTCTATGGACAAATGGGCTCAAGGGAAAATAGTTCACTGCAGAATTGGAGTTAAGACATTTCCATGTGGGTTTCATTGAAGGGAAAATAATTTGTCCTACGCAGTAAAGAACTCTGGTGGATTTTGATATTATTGCTGGTGGATTTTGATATTATTGCCATTTTCTTCTTCTGCCACCTATATTTCATCATTCTTAGTGCATTTGAAATGTAAAGTATCATTTGAGGAAAATTTTTGTATTCAGAAGTTCATTTGATTAAACATAACCTTTTTATCATGCCTTAGAAAGAAGAATGTAATACATACCAAAAGCTGAAATATTACTATATTCATTAGTAATTCAAGTATTTGTAATCATTTACTGTTTTCCTTTAAATTCATTGAAATACTTCATCTGACTAAATTAATCATGTTTATACCATGAGCATTTTAAAATCTTTTTACCTAGTTCCGCCAGAGATTCTTCCTTTCTCTTTTGGAGAGAAACCTCGAAATGCAGGTCAATCAGTTAGTGTGCACTGTTCTTTAGTGGATGGAGATCATCCTATAAAAGTACAATGGACTTTGAACCAAGTTCCTGTTACTGCAACAATGGAGATCATTACAGTACCTCTAGGAGAATCTGGCTCTGTCCTCAAAATTCCTTACCTGAAAGAGAAACACATGGGAAACTTTACTTGCATTGCTGAGAACAAAGCTGGCACCAAATCATACACAGCTTATCTAGCAGTTACTGGTAAAAATTGCTAGGAAAGCCTTACAAAGCTTAACAAAAACTACTTCTTGAGCATAGATTGTTTTCTCTATTGAAGAATTATTCTTATTTAATCAATGTGATCCTATGTATTATTTGGCATTATTTTTTTTCGTAATCTCTTCTTTATTACCAGCTTTACCTTTTTCACTTGCTAGCCCTAAATTATTGAACCCTTCAAAATAACCTACAGATATTTAGATTGGTATTTCACAGCTTGTCTCAATGCCATTAAAAAATTGAATCCTCCCTCTCCCAATTGATGATTGCTTCTTCTATTACACTGAAACCAGAGTAATATATGTACAGCTAATGTGTTATAGTATATAGAATTTCTTGATGGTTTTATTTCATTTTCTAATCTCATATTATTTAAGAGCAAGTTTTAATCTCTTACCGTTAAATGTTTAATGACTCTTATTATAAAATAATTAGCCATTATCATCATAATTATATAAGTGTTGAAATTATTTATGTACTTGAGTTTGGTTTTTAACATTTGATTAAAGGTAGCTTTAATGGTAGATAAAATCAGGAAAAAGATCATTATGCACCTTTCTCTTTACATAATGTTTCTGAAATCTCTCGCACAAATTCAAAATCTTCGCACAAAGGAAATTGTGTAAATAGGTGATAATAACAGAAATT
This sequence comes from Ladona fulva, assembly GCA_000376725.2. Taxonomy (NCBI): domain Eukaryota; kingdom Metazoa; phylum Arthropoda; class Insecta; order Odonata; family Libellulidae; genus Ladona; species Ladona fulva. The sequence continues at coordinate 1,360,544 of KZ308167.1, forward strand.
GGCCTAAAGATGAATGGCTAAATTTAACTATTTTAAGTAATGTGCTTTGTAATATATATTTATTCTGCATGCATATATTTTCATTTTTATAACCTCATGAACAATTTATTTGTACTAGGCTTTTAATTAATTGAAGGAAATTTACTAAAGGCTGTAGAATTAATAAAAATTTTCCATTTGGATTGATGAAAGTATTTTTCCTTATATAATCTATAGAAGAAGCCTTAACTAAGTGGAACTCCATCACTGGGAAAATAAAATTCACTAAGAATTTTACTTAGGGAATTTTATTTTCCCACTATTTTTCCTTACTCTAAGAATATATTTTATTTGATTTAAAATATCCTCTAGATATTTGATTTCCATAAGATTTTGCCTAATGATTATATTATGGTTTTAAAATTAACTGCTCAATTGAAAAATTCTCTCTTGGACTTTTGATAACTTGACTGAGCCCCAAAGGTTAATGAAACATTAGAGGATACACATGTATGTTAAGGTCATAGTGAGAATATAGTGTCCCCAAGCATAATGCAATAATATTTTCAATATGACTGTAACTTTTAGGTTTTATTGATTTCTAGACCTGGAGAATTACTGTAGAAAGCAATTATTGTAGAAATACTATGTAGAGATCCATACGTTTAGAGTAATTATGGATGAGAAGAAATGATAGATGCATTAGTTAACATTTTGGAGTAGGCTTTTGCTTAAATATTAAGTATTTATTTTGAACAACAGTTTTGTTAGTTGTAGTTGCTCTTATTTAACAGCCCTAACTTATATATTTTCTTAAATATTGCTCTCTCTTTAGAATTGAATTTTAGGTTTGCCAAACCCTGTTTTAGTGATAGCTAAGTTTGATATTATTTTAAGTATTTTTTAAGATACTCACTTTAGTGCTCAGACAAAGGTTTAAGCTGAATTAAATTATCATTTCAAAAATTATTCTTAACAGTAATGTACACATTCATCAATATAAATAGTTTTCAATTCTTTTCTATTTGAAAACTATTTTCAACATAGTATAAAATGTGTAGTCTTACATTTCTTCCTCTGAAAATCATTTAGCTCCTGTTCTATGATAGCAATAACACCACTGTATGATATTTGATCATTTTGTTTTGCTGTATATGATCATTTTGATGTGGTGAATGCTATCAGTTCATGCAATTAGTTGCAAGGAGCTCTGAACTTCAATGTAGAATTAATTTTTTGCTAAGGAATATTTAATGAAGTGTATTTCACCTTGGCTTAATTAAGAATTTTTTCATTAATCTCCCTTCCTGTAAGTTGCTTACCAGTATAAAGAGATACAAAACTTCCTATCAAATTCATTCTTTCTTCTAAAAACATTACCTATTTATCTTAAATAGAACACAGAAAGTTTATAAAGCTAAAACTGGAGTTATTTCTACATTCTGTCATTTATGTGTTAGGTAGTCCTTGGTGTTATTCTCATGTCTGAATCTCTTTAACTGCTCAGTTCCACCATATATCGTCCCATTTGCATTTGAAGGAGAGGCAAATTCTGGTGATGGTGTGCAATTGACTTGTTATGTCCAAAAGGGCGATACTCCATTGCAAATATCATGGAATTTCCATGGTCGTGAGCTCTCCTCCCATTATGGTATCATCACGACCAAGATTGGTGAACGCACTCGGCTCCTTACCATTACTTCTGTTATGGGAGGTCATGCTGGAAATTATACTTGCTCTGCTCGGAACGCTGCTGGGTCAGCCAATTACACAGCTGCATTGTTTGTTAATGGTACATTGTTTGCGTATCTTCGCCATCAAGATTAGAGGGTTACTAAGGGTTATATTTGAGAACAAGTGGCAGATAATAAGGTATCATCATTTGTTTTTTTGATTAAACTGTATGATGACAAAAATATAGGCCAAGTTATGAAAAACTTTAATGTCTTAAACAAAATTTTTATCTCTTCTCATTCATATTAAAGTGTAAGGTACAGTTGTAAACTCAATGATGACAGTGATTTAAGGAAGTAAATCTAGCAGTTCAATATTAATTTATTGGTCTTTGCTATTATTTTTGTCATCATGTCTGCTTTCTTTGACAACTTAAAAAATATAAAGTATATTATGAGGTAACATTACCATAGTATTTTCTGGATTGATAACAAAGTTGGATAATCTATCTCCCTTGGGTTTAATCACAGATGAATAAGAAAATGATAGTCTTGACTGAATTTAGTGGTTTTAATTTGAATTATTTTGACCAATTGAGATACAGCATTATAAGCAATTTTTGGAGCAATTATAAATTACTCATTATATCTAGATTTCCCACAGATCTGAAATTCATTTCTAAAAAATTGTCTGCACAAAATTTCCTTTTATATCTTTTAAATTTGATTGCTGCTTAAATTCTTATGAGTTTACTGTCTTTGTTCTGTTAGCAAAATTATTTTGATTACATTGAGTTTATATAATTCTTTTGGCTGTTAAACTGTAGGTTTTTGTTTTAGTTCCTTTGCTACCATTCCTTCAAATTAATCACTGTTCTCACAAGGCTAAAGGTTCATTGATGAAATTTTTGCATTTAATGCAATAGCAAACTTTTTATAAGTAAATGCTACTCTAGAGGCTTAAGCTATAGAATGCCACAGTTGTCATTTTATAGAGGTCAGTCTCAACTACCACATTTTTCAATGACAAAATTTTTGTCTTGTTCATTATGTATTAATTCCTAATAGATATTTTTTCTGCTATTCATGAGTGTCAAGTTTACTTGTGTATTGCACCCTTTCTGCTCACTAAACAACACCTTGATCCTTTTGTTATCTGTTTCATTTAACAAAGTTAGTCCCTTGATTTTTGAATTTGGTAGTTCCACCTTACATCGTACCATTTGGATTTGATGGCCCTGCAAGTGCTGGGGATTCTGTGCAGTTGGTATGCCAAGTTACCAAAGGAGATAAACCCATTGAAATCTCATGGCACTTTGAGAGTGTTCATGGTTGGAAAGAAAGTGAAACTGGAGTAATTACCTCTAAATTTGGAGAGGCAAACAGTCTCATGTCGATTCCATATGTTAAACAGATGCACATCGGTACATACAGCTGCCTTGCTAAGAATAGAGCAGGAGTTTCAACCTTTTCTGCAGAGTTGCATGTCAATGGTATTGTGATATCTTCCTTGGTATATTCCATTTTGTATGAGGATTAATGTAATCTTTTTTTCTTCAGATTTAATTTTTACTCAGATAGTTTTTGTTTTAGTTTTTGCTTCGAAACATTCATCTACAGTTAACCTCCTGTACAAAATGTTGAAGCCCTGAGTATTTTCTATGTCTATATTTATGCCACACTTGCCTCATCCATGGAATAGAAATGAATATCAATGAACCTATCACTTGTGTAAGTACTCTGTTTGAGCTATCTAGCTAGCCTGTTGTTGAAGTTCTGAAGTTGAATTTCTAATTCTGCAGAAGATGTTTCTTCCAAGTCCTTATTATGGACATTAACACCAGTTCCTTGAAAAGCAGCATTTATTCATGATACTGCATATATTACTTGTTAGCTCAGGTGTTTGTTAGAGTTAGGTGCATATTAAATGAAAGCTAACAGTGAAAAAAAGTGTAATTAGGATGTAAAAGGTTAACCTTTTCTAGAGGGATAGGCTTTCAGATTTTACTGTTAAGTTGTTAATTTTGCTGAAGGATAATGGATTTGGCATGCTTCACTTCCCAGAAAGATTATGGTAGTTGTTTTTGCTTACATTTTTAGAAAACAGTTAGGCATTGGTGATTTTCAACTTTTATAACTTCTTATAAATAATCAAAAATTTTAAAATAAATTCACTAAATTTTCCTGAAGAATTTGATGTTAATTACTGAATTAGAAGATTTTTATTAATTCATTTCTTTAGTATGAGTGTAAATATAGCATAAAAAGAATCTGTATATGAATCTTTTGTCATACAGTAGTTCTTACTATCTATATTTTCTACTTTGGTGTTTTTTGTGTTGGGTCATTTTCTAATGGAAAGTAACCCAGTGATTTGATTGAACTTACTTTTAATGCAGTACAGTGAAACTACATGTCATAAAATTATATACGTTTCACTTTCAAATAACTGAAATAAATATTTTTCCAGTACCACCTCGAGTTTCACCGTTTTCTTTTGGGGATAAGGCACACAATGTGGGACAGTATGTTCAACAATATTGTGCCGTTACTGAAGGTGATGAGCCTATTTCAATTCACTGGTTTCTGAATGGCCATGATGTTTCATATGTAAAGGGTCTGAGCACATTTAAGCTAGGCTCTCGAACAAACATCTTAACTATTGAGTCAGCCAGATCTCATCATCAGGGCACTTATGAATGCAGAGCTAGTAACACTGCTGGTGTTGCATCATATTCTGCCACATTAGTTATCAATGGTAACCTATCTGAAGGCTGAAATTTTTCTGTATTTCTTTTTAATTTTATGCAAAAATGACGCATATCCTTATTATTTAGAATTGTTCTACTTTCATTATTTACATTTTTTCTACTTTTTTATAAGTTTGTTATATTTTGTTTCAAATTGCACAAATTGTTGATTTTTTCTCATTTATAGAGATGTGACATGCCCATTCAACTGCACAAAAGTTTGTTTCCAGTTATCATTATAAATCAAAACCTATAACTTGTACTAAATGCTTCTTTATGCTAAATATGCTAAAAGAACAAGAGAAAAAACTTTGTACTTTTTACACAAGTTTTATTTAAGTGACTGTTTGGACAAATGGAGTAGCATTCATTCATAGTCAATTGTGAACATATTGATTGCAATATACCAAATTTTTAATGAGGCAATTCAGCTAAATTTTGTATTAAACGAATTTAACAGTAATCTCTATTCTTAATATTTAAAGCACACACTGATAAAATCATTTTGTCCTTTGGCAAGGTGATTTTAATGACTACTTTCAGGGATGTTCTAAGGGGAGTTCATGCAATTTCCCTCCATTTATGCACCAATAGCACAAAACAGCACATCTGTAAATCTGACTGAGTACATCCATCAAAATTTTTGATGTTTTTTGAAAATCAAAGAATAAATATGTTATCCTTTTTCTCTACTAGTAATTTCTATAAACTTCATCTTCAAAGAAGTGGATATTTTTACTGTAAGAAAAAGTCAGAAAGTTATATTTCTGTTAATTATTTTGTTGGAATCACATGAGTTGATTGCTTCTATATTTGTAATACATCACTGGAATATTTGTATATTATTTCTTAATCTCTCAGATAGTTCATCTTCCAATGCCTGATACTTTTCTTTCCAAATTCTTAATGCGTCATTTCTAACCATAAGTAGTTACCATTGAATGGTTTTAAAGTATTCATCAAATTTATATTTAAAGCATTGACGTTTTTAAAAGAATTAAAATGGAGCTTAGGGAGCCATAGAAAATATAATTTTCATTATGGATATGGCTTGTTACCAAATGAAATGATTAATCTTAGCTATTCATGCAGTTGTAATAAATGCATATCTTACTCTTAAATGGAATTACAGCCTAAGTCCAGTGTCCAGCATAGCAAAATATACCTTTTCCACTTTTTCTTTCTGGAGATCAGATTACCAGTGGTTTTGGTAATTTCAAGATGCTTGAAATATTTTAAATCTTCTAAGATATTAGACAAGGATGCCTATTTTGTCTAATGAAAATATTTTTTTCAATTGAAAAGTGTTTTATTCACAATCATCTTTCAATTCAGTCCTTTCTAATATTTTAGCTAACATTTGTCAATTTTTCAGTCCCTCCACAAATTGCTCCATTTGCTGTTGCTGACGAACCTGCAAATCATGGTGACATGTTTGCTGTTCAATGTGCTGTTTTTAAGGGAGATATGCCAGTCTTTATTTCTTGGGCATTTAATGGGAGGGAACTTACATCTGGCAAGGGAATATCTATCACAAAAACTTCACAGCGTATCAGCACTTTGAGTATAGAATCTGTCTCAGCACAAAATGCTGGGATTTACTCATGTATTGCAAAGAATGCAGCAGGATATAACAATCAGTCGGTCCAGTTGAGTGTTAATGGTAAATTTGTAGCTGAGGATGTTGTCTTTCTATTAGGAAGTTGTTTTACTTTTATTTTCATGAAATATATTTTATGAGGCTGATTCCCAATTCTTGCATAGTTTTCTTTAAAAGGTTTAGGAAAAAATTAATTTTCAGTGTTTATTAAAAGCTCAATCTATCTCAGTAATAGATCTGACGTGGTTAAGTTCAACTATTTGGAGAGAAGCCATATCCAAGAAGAAAACAACCTTGTATTTTTTCAGAACATAGATTTATTGTGACTAGTTTTGTTATTTTTTTACCATTGCAACTAGTTGCATAGAATATGTATTCTGCATGTAAATATATATTCTGTGGAATTACAAAGTTGTTTTCTTCTTAGATATCTATGTAACATTTACTTTCATGATTGCTCTATTTACTTTTAATTCTGACAAAGACAGTGGCATCAAAATTCACTTTGGCTCCAAAACTTGCAGAATAATTTTTGCCAGTTAATTTGATTTTGTATGTGAGCATTAAAAAGTTATCTATAGCTTTTTGAATCTTAAAAGTTTTAAATACATTCTTTAATGTACAATGTGCAGTAATCAATTTTAGGTAGATAGGCATAAATTATAGGTATAAAGGAGTTCCCAGATAATCAAGTGGGCGGCGCATTTGCCTTTATTGGAAACAGTCCTGGGTTTGATTCTCAGTGGGGCTTATATGCACGAAATGACCTTAGTTGTCAAAGCACTTTTTACAATACTACTATAGGTATCATTATGAAAGTTATGAATTCCATGAAAGCTTATGAATTAACTTAATTGATATTTTGGTTTCATAGCTGTGAATCTTTTCTGAAATCAGTAAAAGACCTGATTTAAACCCCCTAGGAAAATGGTAAAGTATTTAAGTAAATTTGAGCAAGTATCCATTCAGAATGACTCATTTTTGTCAGGAACTATTGTCTTCTTATTAATCTTATTACCATTTACATGCAGGAAAAGGTCATTTTCGTCAGAACATGATTTGAAGGCTCCTGTATAGCCAAGTCAGCTGTGCATTTGACTTTGGTGGAAGTGGTTCTGGGTTTGATTCCCAATGGGAGCCTACATGTGCCAAATGACCTTAGCTGCCAAGGCACTTTTAACAATACTAATACTACTAACATGAGTCTAAACTAAAGTAAAATATCTTACTAATCACCAATGGAAAGTTAATTCCTGAAATAAATGCATCAAAGTCCTCTTTGAATATACACCCAGTTTTGAAGATTTTTTATTGTACTTACTACTAATGGAAAAGAAATATCAGATGGAGTAGGGATGGAAATAAATAAATGAAAAATTTAAATGGAAGCTTTAAGAATAGAGATTAAAATATATTCAGTTACAGTTTGTTGTTTCGGTTGCCCTTAAAATTTTTCTCACAAATTTACTGTAGAGAATAACATAAAATTGAAAGCCGAATATTTCAACAATTGCTTGCATCATAGGATTATAGTTCTTCAGTTGATAATAATGCTGTATAGCTTACCTACTCATACTTTACCTATTTTGTTTTTCTTTTAATCTCCATTAGGTCAATAGATTCTTCATTGGTTGAGATTGAAGACTTTAATTTTATCTCTATAGTGTTATATGTTGATATTTGTATTTACAATGTATCTTTCATGAGATATCAGAGTGAATAACATTTATCCTGAGTATATTAGCATTATATAGTTCTTTGATCTCACTTCAAGTTTTGGTAAATTTTACATACCAAGCTCTAATTTCATTCATAGTTGCTCCTATCATAGTCCCCTTCTTCCCATATGATGAGTTGAATGCTGGGGACAGTGTACAACTAAATTGCCATGTAGCCAAAGGTGACTTACCTTTAAAGATCTATTGGAATTTCCATGGTGATGATCTCTCAGCCTCCCACTTGCACATTTTAACAAATAAGGTGGGGGAGAGATCAAGCATCCTGACTATTTCCTCTGCTATGGCTGCCCACTCAGGAAATTATACATGTACTGCTCAGAATATAGCTGGCACTGTCAGTTACACCACTGCCCTCAATATCAATGGTAATTTAAATGATTTATTTCAACTTCCTTAACATAACATTCCTCTAGCTGTCTTGCTCTCTAACACTACTAATGATGGGTGTAGAGGAAGTTTTCTTCCAATAGACAACATGGATGATTTTGATTTGCCTCTCTTCTTCTTTTCTTTACTCCTCCATTTCCTTTGATCTGAATAATATCATTTGGAATATCCAATTTCTTATTCCTGACAATGTTGTGAACAGTAAGAAATGAGAATCATTTTATCTTAATTCTCTAGTATTTGGGGTAGATATGTGTTTTTATTATAGTGTTTGGTATTCCTCCATTTTTTCAAAATCTCATAGTCTTACTTCAATTTCTCCTGCCCTAACCTTTGTAGATTTGTCGATTCTTTCATATTACAGTGTAACATTATGAGTATATAATCATCAAGTTTAGCAATTTTTCACATTCTGAAGGTGGCTTAGTTTGTTCATTTAATGGAGTATACAGTAGCTGCTGATTAATTGTTCATCAATTTCAACAAATCTGCATTGTTAGAGATTATATCTGTTCTTAATGGAAGATCTTAGAACTTTTCCAAAAAATGTATTTAGATTTTTTTGAGAATACCTACTATTGAGTCTCCGTTGGTAAGAAAAGAAAGAGAACTGATTCATATTATACTTAACCTTGCCGAATCAAGTGGGAATTATATCCTTTGATTAGTGGCACTAAACCTCTTTCATTAATGTTGGCCTCCACATTGGTAAAGAGATCTTATAAGGAATGGTGACAGTAAGAAATTGAATTTATCTACAGTTTTTGTTTGGCATCATATTTTTAAATCCTTCTTTCTTTAAGTCTTCCTTTTTTATGGTGATTTTATCTGACAACGAATCTTTCAATGCTCATAATCCATCTTATTCTTGGAAGCTGTCATCACTTTGACTCTTAAGTTTGGACACTCTTACAAGCTCAAGTTACTCTGCATCTCAGTAGAAAATTTTCTCATTTTGAAACAGTTTTCTGTTTGAGTTGAAGATACACTTAAATTGGCATACAAAATAAGAAATATGATTTTCTTCTTTGGTATGAAATTTATTTAAGCTAAGGAGAATGTTAGGAATAGAAAATGAATATAGTAAATTATTATTATTATGTTTCATTTAATAGATTAGGTTCCATAGGTCATCCAGGGACAGGTTTACTTCCATCAGTTTTTCCTACATTTCTATTAAGTATGAAGACATTTAAAAAATTTTTGGAAAAGTCATCTTTAATAATGAGAGATCTCTCATAGTAAGAAAGCAAACATTATTTGATCTTCTTCTATATGAGAATTTTATGGTTATCATTTATAATACCAGTTGTTAATTATATTTATTTTATGAATTTAGCCTATTCACATGTTACCATTTATTAGTTTAAGAAATGTAAATAGAGC
>KZ308167.1:1370069-1384223 GCA_000376725.2 Ladona fulva
AACTTGTTTATTTAGCTATATGCATCAAACTATTTAAATACTATAATAATGCTTTATTGTGCCATAATTTCATATTTGTGTCCATCCAGAAATGGCTGATTAATGTAGAATGTGGTATTTATTTGGAAATTAATGTGTCAAAAATAATGAAAACCGAGAATCAAGGTTTCACATTATTTTTTGCTTTTAACTACTCTCTTTCATCACAAGATATTTTTATTTGGCTCTTTTCAGCCACTATTTTGGGAATTATGATTTTGAAGACTTGTCATGAGAAATGATATTTATGGAACTCTTATGTTGTTGGCTGATTCTAATTTTATTAAACATATATTTTTAGTATAAAAGAAGATATTAACCATCTATTTGTAACATCTTTTAATTATACGTATAATGTATGTAATGTACTGTTTAAAAGCACAGGTTTCATGTTTTAACTGTCAAAATTGCTAAAACTTTGGCTTATCTCTTGACTAATTCCTTTAGTTTCTCAAGTTTTTATTGTGCCATGGGATGATTCATAATCTAATGGTATTTCCATTTTGGAAAGAATCATTTCCATTATTTCCCAATCTCAGTGTGTCAGCTTTGTATTATTGTTTGATATCTGATCATCTCAACAGCTCTGGTTTAAAAGTTTTAAATTATTACGTATTCTTCCAGTATCACCTAGGCTTTCACCTTTTACTTTTGGACAAAAGGCATATAATGAGGGACAGTTGGTTCAGCAAAATTGTGCTCTAATAGAGGGTGATGAGCCAATCACAATCCAGTGGTATCTAAATGGGCATGATGTTTCATATGTAAAAGGTGTGAGCACTTTTAAAATAGGCTCACGTACAAGTATCCTAACAATTGAATCAGCCAGATCTCATCATCAGGGGACTTATGAATGCAGAGCAAGCAACACAGTTGGTGTTGCATCATATTCAGCTGATTTAGTCATCAATGGTAACATATTTAGAGATTAATAACTAGATGTTTTACTTCCTCAATAGCTGGTCTTTTCATTTAAAGGAATATAATCATTTCCCTTTTTTGTCTATAAGGATGAGTATTTATTGATTCTCATTCAGATGTGTGCTGTTACATTGATTATATTCCAACAAGTTGTTCTTTTCTTTGGGGAAATGTTTTGAGGCTAACTGTAGTTTTATTTTTTCCTGTTTATTCCCTGAATATATTGCTAACATTCTGGTTAAATGAAATAAACATAGTCATTTTGATTCTTTGGCAGATAAATCTTTTATAGTTAAACCTTCTCAGTTCAGTTTCAAGTTCTTCTTTAACTTCTCTTGCTTAATGCACATCTTAGACCCCTATACCCTGAGGTTATCTCGTACTTCTATCTATGCCCTTCAGATGTGTTGGAAAAGTCAAACAAGAGTTGACAGTATCACAGAGTCATCATCATGACGGAACAAAAATATCTTTTACTCATTTTCTTTCTCACATGTTTTTTAGCCCTACATTAGATTTTCAGAGTATCTTTCTTAATCTTATAGTTGAAATTGTTCTAATCAACAATGATAATAGTTCATCACCTTTCTCATGATAAGAAGACATTCCCTACATTTTGCTAGTCGTCGATAATTCTCTATTGCTATTTAAATATTCTCTATTGCTAGACCATCTCTTCTATGTTGATTATATATAGTCATAAATTGTCCTAAATATGACACAATGATGGGTGTAGAGGAAGTTTTCTTCCAATAGACAACATGGATGATTTTGATTTGCCTCTCTTCTTCTTTTCTTTACTCCTCCATTTCCTTTGATCTGAATAATCTCATTTGGAATATCCAATTTCTTATTCCTGACAATGTTGTGAACAGTAAGAAATGAGAATCATTTTATCTTAATTCTCTAGTATTTGTGGTAGATATGTGTTTTTATTATAGTGTTTGGTATTCCTCCATTTTTTCAAAATCTCATAGTCTTACTTCAATTTCTCCTGCCCTAACCTTTGTAGATTTGTCGATTCTTTCATATTACAGTGTAACATTATGAGTATATAATCATCAAGTTTAGCAATTTTTCACATTCTGAAGGTGGCTTAGTTTGTTCATTTAATGGAGTATACAGTAGCTGCTGATTAATTGTTCATCAATTTCAACAAATCTGCATTGTTAGAGATTATATCTGTTCTTAATGGAAGATCTTAGAACTTTTCCAAAAAATGTATTTAGATTTTTTTGAGAATACCTACTATTGAGTCTCCGTTGGTAAGAAAAGAAAGAGAACTGATTCATATTATACTTAACCTTGCCGAATCAAGTGGGAATTATATCCTTTGATTAGTGGCACTAAACCTCTTTCATTAATGTTGGCCTCCACATTGGTAAAGAGATCTTATAAGGAATGGTGACAGTAAGAAATTGAATTTATCTACAGTTTTTGTTTGGCATCATATTTTTAAATCCTTCTTTCTTTAAGTCTTCCTTTTTTATGGTGATTTTATCTGACAACGAATCTTTCAATGCTCATAATCCATCTTATTCTTGGAAGCTGTCATCACTTTGACTCTTAAGTTTGGACACTCTTACAAGCTCAAGTTACTCTGCATCTCAGTAGAAAATTTTCTCATTTTGAAACAGTTTTCTGTTTGAGTTGAAGATACACTTAAATTGGCATACAAAATAAGAAATATGATTTTCTTCTTTGGTATGAAATTTATTTAAGCTAAGGAGAATGTTAGGAATAGAAAATGAATATAGTAAATTANTTTTTGCTAGGAAAAAATTATGGTTGTTGAATTAACTGTGATGTATTCCTCAAATTTGAGGAACTCTTCATCATTTTTAGTAATTTTCTCTTTGATTTTAGGTGAATTATCACATTCTACCTCAGTGCCATAGTATTTGATTCATTATATGTGTATCTCATCAGCTGAAAACACATCTTTAGTTATAGTTAAATATTTTCCTTTTCATAATGCAACATGAGTGGATTCAGTGCCTTAAGAGGATCCAGTCTTCTATGAAATCTTTTCATATTGTTGGCTGGGGGCTAAAAGATTTTGGAATATTTGGATGAAGGTTGCTTTCCATGTTTTCAGTTGCTCCTCAAATTGCTCCATTTGCTGTTGGTGATGAACCTGCAAACCATGGTGACATGTTTGCAGTTCAGTGTGCTGTGTTTAAGGGAGATTTGCCAGTTTTTATTTCGTGGGTTTTCAATGGGAAGGATCTGACTTCTGGCAATGGAGTGTCTATTGCTAAACATTCCCAGCGTATCAGTGGTTTGACCATAGAATCTGTCTCAGCACAAAATGCTGGGATTTATTCATGTATTGCTAAGAATGCTGCTGGATTTAGCAATCATTCTATCCAATTGAGTGTTAATGGTAATATATAGCATAGTATTAGTTTTATTTTTGTGGATCATTTTTCTCTTTTTCTTTTCTCTTAAGTTACATATTTATGTTTATCTTGATGATACCCTTCATCATTTGGTCATGAGGTTGATGAGATCAAATGCTTCCTCCCAGAATATTTCCTCTGATTTGTTTTATTTCAGTAGGTTTTGAGTTTCTCTAAAATATTAGGGAGTTTTATGATAGCTTGGATTTGTTATTTATCTAAGGTTTTTGATCATTGTAGGAATGTTTTCATTAATATAGTAGTATTGCTACTCCAAATCTCTTGCTGAAAATTGTTATTCTGATACACAAACTTATTCTTGTAATGAGTCTTCAGGAGTTACTTTGTCCATCCATTATCTCCTATATTGAGGTAGTTTCTATGCTCATATAAGATACTATATATACATTTTTGGGCTAGGAATATCTAAATTTTTAACTTATCTAACTCAAAAATTAGGATCATATTACACAAATTTGGGATAGAAAATGTTGTAAGCTTAGGGAAGAATAGGGAAAGAAATGGTAGTCTTGACTGTTTTTCAATTTCTTTATAAGTTAAAATTTTGCTTTGTTCGTTCAGTTTCTTTTTAATGTGATTGTACCCTTCTAACTTTTCTTTGAGGTGTTTAATCTTGTAAGCTACATAGGGAAACATATTTTTATTCAGAAATTTCCTTTATTAGATTGATTGTTCACTGAGATGCACAGAAGGCTTAATACTGCATTTCATTATTACACTCACTGATTTTATGAATTAGAGTTCATTTAGTATTGTATATTTTTGAGAATAATTTAGTACAGATGAAGTAGTACAATTTTAATTTATTAGGAGTTGTTAATTTATGTGAGAATTGAGTGGTATTAGTGACCTTTTTGTCATTTTACAGAATTATTCCTTTATGATGATACCCTCAGTCTTTTTGAATGTAGAAATATGCTTGTGCAAAAATTTTTTTCAGAGTTACCTCAAATACTTCCCTTTAATTTTGGAGACTTGCCTGCCAGAGCTGGGGATATGTCAGTTATACACTGTGCTGTTATCAAAGGGGATACTCCTATAGTCATAGAATGGGAGTATAACGGAAAGAAATTGTCATCTGGATTTGGTGTTTTCCTTGGGAAGATGAGTGATAGAATTAGCTCTTTGAGCATTGAATCTGTAAGGGCTTCTCATGCTGGCAATTACTCGTGCAAAGCTACTAACCCAGCAGGAACTACAGAACATACTTCTCAACTGTTGGTTAATGGTATTACTGAAAATTATTGACATTTATTCCAAATTATACTTATTTCTTTTAAATTGCAAATATCATCTTATCTTGCACCGAAAGTAATGGTATATATTTTACTTTTTAGTACTTTGTTTCTTTATGGAAATGCTCATTTACTTTTTGATTATTATTCTACTATTTGATTTAATCTGTATTTTATCTGAAATTTGTTTACCTTTTATGAATCCAATATGCCACTGATATTTAAAAAATGTATTCTCATCAATAGAATTTTCTGAAATACCCTAGGAAGAATTTTCAGTAGGTACTCTTTTGAATTTTTCATTTAAACTTTTCATCAGAATGTCTAACAGCACAATGTATGAAAAAGTTACCTCGCTGAATGCAGTAAAAAATTAGTCTTAGTCAAGGTGTTTCTCCAATCAGTCATTGAAACATGCAAAAATATAATTTTTAAACACGTATTCCTCTTTATTGTTCCAATAGATTTCACTTACATTCTACATTTATCTTTCTCAGTTATACAATGTGCTGTTATCAAAGGGGATACTCCTATAGTCATAGAATGGGAGTATAACGGAAAGAAATTATCATCTGGATTTGGTGTTTTCCTTGGGAAGATGAGTGATAGAATTAGCTCTTTGAGCATTGAATCTGTAAGGGCTTCTCACGCTGGCAATTACTCGTGCAAAGCTACTAACCCAGCAGGAACTACAGAACATACTTCTCAACTGTTGGTTAATGGTATTACTGAAAATTATTGACATTTATTCCAAATTATACTTATTTCTTTTAAATTGCAAATATCATCTTATCTTGCACCGAAAGTAATGGTATATATTTTACTTTTTAGTACTTTGTTTCTTTATGGAAATGCTCATTTACTATTTGATTATTATACTACTATTTGATTTAATCTGTATTTTATCTGAAATTTGTTTACCTTTTATGAATCCAATATGCCACTGATATTTAAAAAATGTATTCTCATCAATAGAATTTTCTGAAATACCCTAGGAAGAATTTTCAGTAGGTACTCTTTTGAATTTTTCATTTAAACTTTTCATCAGAATGTCTAACAGCACAATGTATGAAAAAGTTACCTCGCTGAATGCAGTAAAAAATTAGTCTTAGTCAAGGTGTTTCTCCAATCAGTCATTGAAGCATGCAAAAATATAATTTTTAAACACGTATTCCTCTTTATTGTTCCAATAGATTTCACTTACATTCTACATTTATCTTTCTCAGTTATACAATGTGCTGTTATCAAAGGGGATACTCCTATAGTCATAGAATGGGAGTATAACGGAAAGAAATTATCATCTGGATTTGGTGTTTTCCTTGGGAAGATGAGTGATAGAATTAGCTCTTTGAGCATTGAATCTGTAAGGGCTTCTCACGCTGGCAATTACTCGTGCAAAGCTACTAACCCAGCAGGAACTACAGAACATACTTCTCAACTGTTGGTTAATGGTATTACTGAAAATTATTGACATTTATTCCAAATTATACTTATTTCTTTTAAATTGCAAATATCATCTTATCTTGCACCGAAAGTAATGGTATATATTTTACTTTTTAGTACTTTGTTTCTTTATGGAAATGCTCATTTACTATTTGATTATTATACTACTATTTGATTTAATCTGTATTTTATCTGAAATTTGTTTACCTTTTATGAATCCAATATGCCACTGATATTTAAAAAATGTATTCTCATCAATAGAATTTTCTGAAATACCCTAGGAAGAATTTTCAGTAGGTACTCTTTTGAATTTTTCATTTAAACTTTTCATCAGAATGTCTAACAGCACAATGTATGAAAAAGTTACCTCGCTGAATGCAGTAAAAAATTAGTCTTAGTCAAGGTGTTTCTCCAATCAGTCATTGAAGCATGCAAAAATATAATTTTTAAACACGTATTCCTCTTTATTGTTCCAATAGATTTCACTTACATTCTACATTTATCTTTCTCAGTTATACAATGTGCTGTTATCAAAGGGGATACTCCTATAGTCATAGAATGGGAGTATAACGGAAAGAAATTATCATCTGGATTTGGTGTTTTCCTTGGGAAGATGAGTGATAGAATTAGCTCTTTGAGCATTGAATCTGTAAGGGCTTCTCACGCTGGCAATTACTCGTGCAAAGCTACTAACCCAGCAGGAACTACAGAACATACTTCTCAACTGTTGGTTAATGGTATTACTGAAAATTATTGACATTTATTCCAAATTATACTTATTTCTTTTAAATTGCAAATATCATCTTATCTTGCACCGAAAGTAATGGTATATATTTTACTTTTTAGTACTTTGTTTCTTTATGGAAATGCTCATTTACTATTTGATTATTATACTACTATTTGATTTAATCTGTATTTTATCTGAAATTTGTTTACCTTTTATGAATCCAATATGCCACTGATATTTAAAAAATGTATTCTCATCAATAGAATTTTCTGAAATACCCTAGGAAGAATTTTCAGTAGGTACTCTTTTGAATTTTTCATTTAAACTTTTCATCAGAATGTCTAACAGCACAATGTATGAAAAAGTTACCTCGCTGAATGCAGTAAAAAATTAGTCTTAGTCAAGGTGTTTCTCCAATCAGTCATTGAAGCATGCAAAAATATAATTTTTAAACACGTATTCCTCTTTATTGTTCCAATAGATTTCACTTANCTTGATTTTATTTGTGGTTGGGTTAGATCATCTTTTGTGAAAGTTTTTTGGTATTAGAACAGTTGATCACTTCTGATGTTCACTCTTCAGTTTTGCCACACATCATCCCATTTACTCTTGATGAGGAGGTCAACTCTGCAGTTATACAATGTGCTGTTATCAAAGGGGATACTCCTATAGTCATAGAATGGGAGTATAACGGAAAGAAATTATCATCTGGATTTGGTGTTTTCCTTGGGAAGATGAGTGATAGAATTAGCTCTTTGAGCATTGAATCTGTAAGGGCTTCTCACGCTGGCAATTACTCGTGCAAAGCTACTAACCCAGCAGGAACTACAGAACATACTTCTCAACTGTTGGTTAATGGTATTACTGAAAATTATTGACATTTATTCCAAATTATACTTATTTCTTTTAAATTGCAAATATCATCTTATCTTGCACCGAAAGTAATGGTATATATTTTACTTTTTAGTACTTTGTTTCTTTATGGAAATGCTCATTTACTATTTGATTATTATACTACTATTTGATTTAATCTGTATTTTATCTGAAATTTGTTTACCTTTTATGAATCCAATATGCCACTGATATTTAAAAAATGTATTCTCATCAATAGAATTTTCTGAAATACCCTAGGAAGAATTTTCAGTAGGTACTCTTTTGAATTTTTCATTTAAACTTTTCATCAGAATGTCTAACAGCACAATGTATGAAAAAGTTACCTCGCTGAATGCAGTAAAAAATTAGTCTTAGTCAAGGTGTTTCTCCAATCAGTCATTGAAGCATGCAAAAATATAATTTTTAAACACGTATTCCTCTTTATTGTTCCAATAGATTTCACTTACATTCTACATTTATCTTTCTCAGTTATACAATGTGCTGTTATCAAAGGGGATACTCCTATAGTCATAGAATGGGAGTATAACGGAAAGAAATTATCATCTGGATTTGGTGTTTTCCTTGGGAAGATGAGTGATAGAATTAGCTCTTTGAGCATTGAATCTGTAAGGGCTTCTCACGCTGGCAATTACTCGTGCAAAGCTACTAACCCAGCAGGAACTACAGAACATACTTCTCAACTGTTGGTTAATGGTATTACTGAAAATTATTGACATTTATTCCAAATTATACTTATTTCTTTTAAATTGCAAATATCATCTTATCTTGCACCGAAAGTAATGGTATATATTTTACTTTTTAGTACTTTGTTTCTTTATGGAAATGCTCATTTACTTTTTGATTATTATTCTACTATTTGATTTAATCTGTATTTTATCTGAAATTTGTTTACCTTTTATGAATCCAATATGCCACTGATATTTAAAAAATGTATTCTCATCAATAGAATTTTCTGAAATACCCTAGGAAGAATTTTCAGTAGGTACTCTTTNATGTTGCAAATCAAAGTGATATCAGAATTTTATTTATCATTTGTCAAACTGGAAGGAAATCATATTAAAAATATAATTTTCTTCTTTCATTGTTTTAACGAATGCAGTGTCATGAATTTTAGTATTTATCGCTATATATTTCAGGAAATATTCTTATTCTCATATAGGACTAAAACATGGCTTAGCAAAGTGGTAGAAATGAAAATCAACGATTTTCAAATACGTAAATAATTTTATCACATACTTTGATGAATTTTGATAAATGGGCTTATTTGATGACATTACTAACAGATAACTGCATCCAGTTTTGCCCTTGATTAGCCTTCTACCAACATATGAAGAGGTGAACTCTGGAGATAGAATCCAGCTTAACTGCCATGTTTCAAAGGGTGATAGGCCTTTGCAAATTTCGTGGAATTTCCAAGGGGGAGAGTTATCATCTCATTTAGGAATCACAACCACCAAATTTGGGGAGCATTCAAGTATTTTAACTATAAACTCAGCAATGGCAGCCCATTCTGGAAATTATACGTGCGCAGCTCAAAATAATGCAGGGTCCACCAGCCAAGTAGCCAGTGTGCATGTCAATGGTACAATTTATACTACTTCTAGGTTGATTTCTTACTATTTCTACCTCTCCTTTACCCTTTTCTTCCATAAATTATTTTCAATGGTTTCTTATCTAGAATGGTGGTAGTTTCATTTGGATAGGTATTTCCTCTTGATAGTTATTTCTACTGGTTAGGTTATATATTGTAAAGAATGAAAGTTACACAGCTTACCATGAAATTGCTCCTATTTTCATTAGGGGCATTTAAAAATTTTCTATTTTATCTATATCCATGTAGGATTGAAATCCTCTCTTTAATTGAAAATTTTCATGAACAAAAGAATATTTTTCATTATGGGTGTATTGAAATAATTCTTTTCAGTGGTCCCAATGATAAAACCGTTTGCATTTGGCGAAAAAGCTTACAATGCTGGGCAGTTTATTCAAGAAAATTGTGCTGTTCTGGAAGGTGACCAACCAATAAATATTTCATGGTCACTCAATGGGAATGATATACATTTTGTACATGGAATTAATGTGATGAAGATAGGAGCTAGAACCAGTTTGCTTACCATCGAATCAGTAATGGCATATCATGGTGGTTATTATACATGTACAGCAAGCAATGCTGCAGGGTCAAGAAGCTATACTGCCTCCTTGACTGTGAATGGTACTACATCTGGAAATTACACAATGTTCCATCATTCCACTTTCATTTTCTGTCATGCCTTGTTTTATTTTATTTTATGTCACAATTTTTTTTCCAGTATCATAAACTTCCTATTGATTGTAGTATTTTCTCAAAGATTTGTATGGCTTTGCATTCTAAATATTTTCTGGCTTGCATCATAAATATTTGTTTGGCATTTACTTGTGGTTACATAAAACTATTCATCTGCATTAAAATCGATTCTATGGATCTTCAAAGTGTAGTTCAATCCAAGTTTTGGAGAGTCAAATGAAGAGTTTTGAGAGTCGATCAATGATGATAGTTATCTAAGAGTATGTGGTCTTGATTATATCATTACCCAAAATGGATTATGAAATGTTATTCTGAATAAATGTTTGAAATTTATGATCTTTTAAAGAGTTATCTCAGAATCTTCGTTGGATTTAAATCCTCACACATATTACAAATACAAACAAAACCTGTTCTTAGAACATTATAAATAGAGTAATGTATTCATCTTTATTAATTATTTTAGTGATACTAATTAACTAGATATTTCTCTGCTATGATTTTCTGAATTTTATCTTAGAGTGAATGTAGAGTATGGCATAGAAAGCAGCCTGAGAATTTGGATATACAATTTTTGCTGCGCTAGATAAATTTTTCAAAAAATAGGCATTCGCTCCTTTGGTATTTTTTTGAAAATATGAAGAATATTTGGTAAATGTAGTTTTTATCTTAGAAATTTTTATCCTTTCATTTAACTTGTACAATGAAACTACATCCATAGTATTCCTAGTATTATGTTCAAGGTTTTTCCCAATGGCCGTTTTTCTCTTAAAATTTTATATAAAAAAATTCTCAATATGTTTGTGTTACAGTTTCTCCATTGGTAACTCCCTTTGCGTTTGGGAGTGGTGTTAAAAATGCAGGAGAAATGGTCCAACAGACATGTTTTGTTTCTGCTGGTGATGAGCCATTAACTATAACCTGGGACATAAATGGACAGAAGGCTACTTCTCTTCGTGGTGTTAATGTTATGAACATTGGATCTCGAACAAGTATTTTGATGATCAATTCAATAAATTTCAACCACATGGGAAACTACACTTGCACTGCAAAAAATCCAGCAGGGACTGATTCTGTTTCTGCTCCCCTGAATGTCAATGGTGATCATTATTCTCTCTTCATTCATTCATTTATATGTAGGTTGATGCTGCCAAGAGATGCTTGCCGATTTCCTTCTTTTTATTGTCTTTATTATGTCATGGTCTGTGTAAAGTATAGGGAGCTACATTTCTCAATGTTATGTTTTGAAGAGATTAGGAAATTGTTTGTTAGCAAAGGATGAAGAAAGGAAGTCATCAATTTTTTCAACAAGTGTTATTGTGTAGGAAGGAGGGTCAGGAAAAACTTTTTCATATCAGACAGATGATAATATTCTTTCATAAAGAAATGAGTTATTACAATAACTGTAGACATGCTGATAATGTTTTCATCGAATTTTACTTGATTTTATTTGTGGTTGGGTTAGATCATCTTTTGTGAAAGTTTTTTGGTATTAGAACAGTTGATCACTTCTGATGTTCACTCTTCAGTTTTGCCACACATCATCCCATTTACTCTTGATGAGGAGGTCAACTCTGGTGATAGTGTACAGCTCAATTGTCATGTTGCAAAAGGTGACAAACCTATCCATATCTCATGGAGCTTCCAAGGGGGAGAGTTGTCTTCTCATTTGGGCATCTCAACTGCCAAATTTGGATCCCGTTCAAGCATTCTAGCCATAAACTCAGCTATGGCTGCTCATTCAGGAAATTATACTTGCACTGCTGAGAATAATGCTGGCAGTGTGAGCTATACAACAACATTGAATGTTAATGGTACTCTAATCCTGATTAAGTTTTATTCTAAGATAATTAGAACATTTATATCCTATTCTGTAACATTGATGCATATCATTTTAGTATTTTACTTGACTGGGAGTTTTCATATTAAGGATGTCTGAACAGAAGTCATAATTTATGTTAAGATCTACTCTGGATAAAAGAAACACTTGATGGGATATTTTCTCTAAGTGTTTTCAGTAATTTAATTTGGCAATCAGCAAAGCAAAACCATTATTTTGAAAGATAGTTCTAGAGCAGTGAATGCATTGCTATTGCTCAATTATTCATTGTATTTAGAACTGAAAATATTTCTAGGCTTAAGTATTTCAAGTTTGAAATTTAACTGCATGATGAATTTAAGAGTATTTACTTAGCAAAAAAATATTTATTTCTTTGCTGTGAGGAGAGGAATGGGATTTCATGAATATCTCTAACATATGAAGATCTTCTCTCTATTATTGATTACTCTTTTAATATATTAACTGAGTAGTGTGATGGATGAGTAATTGATATTACCTCTGCCTTTACCATGTGGTCTTAGATAAATTCTGCATCACCTAAACTAAAATTATAATTTTTGGTGAGATCATAAGTCACGATACTGTTTATGGGTAGATTTTGATTAATTATTTTCACCGATTTTTATATATTGTGTTATAGAATTGTGTTTTGAAAGATTGAATATACTTTTTTCTTTGCAGAAAAAACAGGCAGTTAGTTTCTGATCAAACCAGAATTAAATGATTTGGTACATTCGATTGAATTTCTCTCATTTTTGGTTTTTTACTTTGGTTTAATATTTTAGGTCAAAGGATAGATAAGGACAAAGAAAAACTAGGCAGTGTCTATGCAAATTCAAAATCGTGCTATTTGAGATTTGCTTCTTGTGCTAGGATTTAGTTTTCTCTCAGCTAAAATTGTTGATGATACATGCTAGTTAGCCCAAGAGACCTTCATTTAATGTTGTGTCTGTTCTTCATTTTTTTATAATTGAAGGATTAAATTGGCAGTGAGAGCTATAAATGTCAACCTTATTAATTGCTGAAGATGAAATATTTTGTTTAAAAGAATGAAATCCCAGAAGAGGGTGATTTTATTATTGTGGATGGCTTAGTAAGATTTATGAAGAATAAAGATATATTTTTGATATTTTTATGAGTATATAACATACGAAGGTTAGAAGAAGAAAAGTCTGGCATGTTTCAAAATAAGATCAATATTTCTCTAGCCTTGCAGATGCTTTTTGAGATATTTTAGCAGATTTTCCATGTATTTATGCCTTCATTGCAGCACCCACAATTTGTTTTACTGAGGATCTTATTTCTGTTTATCTCATAGGTTAATGTGCCTTAATGTTTGCTAATGTGTTTTTTAAGATCCTTCCATGGTGTGAAGACAACATTTATCTAATAGAGGAGATGACTTTCTCAATTCTTAGATTTTTAATCTTTAACATTGTGAGCATTTTTTGATGTAAGACATTTTATTTTCAGTCCTCCCTTACATTAAACCATTTTCCTTTGATGGACCTGCAAATGCTGGAGATACAATTCAGATAACATGTCATGTTCCAAAAGGAGATCCACCTCTTCACGTAGAGTGGAAATTTCGTGGGAAAAGTTTAGGCCCTCATCTTCATGTAGCAACAATGATGATTGGCCTTCGTGCCAACTTCTTGTCCATTGCACATGCCACTGCTGCTCATTCTGGAACTTATTCTTGTATAGCTAATAATCCAGCAGGCACAGTATACCACAATGCTGAGCTCTTAGTCAATGGTATAGTTTTTACTCTCCATGTTTGAAGGCTTTGTAAAGATTTTATTTATGTTGCAATTTTTTCAGTTCACCTTTGGTTTTCAACCATCCCTAAGTTTATGTGTTTAATACCTACCATAAATAGTTATTCTTAGATAGCTCTCAAGGACAGCAACAAAGGAAATTCACAACAATGAAATAAAGTGGTTTTGCCATCAGCCCTTTGGTTTTCTTCTTCCATATAAACAGCAAAATTTGCTGTTTGGTCTGTAATGCCCTTAAAGATTGATATTATGTAAGCTCAGAACTCTACAATATCTTTTTAATCCTTAATTATGTTGGTATATCACTTCATATAAGGGATTCTTATAATATATGGAGCTTGGCAAGAAAGGAAATAGAGTCAGATTTATTCACAATTCACTCATCAATACATTTTGAGAAAACAGTTGCTGAAACCTTTCTGTAATTATAGAAAAACAAAATGATGGTAAGAAAAATCTTATCTTGTTTTGTAGTATTAGTCTTGCAGTCTTGAGATTCATTCTTTTTTATAAGACATCAGAATTTATTATAGTTGCTTAGTGATCAAGTTAAGAGTGGTTATATTTTAT
>KZ308167.1:1384324-1401409 GCA_000376725.2 Ladona fulva
AGCTGTTTACATATTATTAATCCAAATAAATGAAATGAGCCTAAATTAAATATAATGTGGTATATTTTTTGAATAGTTAGAGTAGTTTTCTAGTCCTTCATGGCCAGTACCCATATCATGGTTGATATATTGATGTTATCATTCCTCTATACTGTTAGGGAGTTATTCTCAAATACATTTTTGAATGTTATGAAGAGCTTTCAAGTAAAAGTGAAAGCAACGATTCCTGCCTTTGATAAAAATGCTAAATATCTGCATCAACTATGCTATCATATAGGTAGTGATTTAAAATAGCATTTTTAATTAATAGTTAGGTTGTAGTCTTCAACATTATTAAACATTTCTCACAATTACAGGTTTCACATGCTACAGTTTTTAAAGAATTCTTTACTTAGATATTCTTAGGTCCATGAATTTTTAGGCTGTTTCACTGGTCTTCTGAAAATTCTATGTATGCACTATTCCTTTGCTTGTTTTGCAGTTTTTCCATCAATAGCCCCCCTTTCATTTGGAAATGATGTTATAAATGCAGGCCAAATGGTCCAACAGACTTGTTTTGTGTCTGTTGGAGATGAGCCATTGGATATTTCCTGGAGTATAAATGGAAAGGAAGCGACTTCCCTTCGTGGTGTTAATGTGGTGAAACTAGGATCTCGAACAAGTATTTTAATGATAAATTCAGTGAATTTCCACCACATGGGAAACTATACTTGCACTGCCAAAAATCCAGCTGGGACTGTATCTGTATCTGCATCCTTAAATATCAATGGTGATCACTGACTATCTTCAAGAAAATGTTTTTGAGTGAAGTTATTACTTTGCGTTTTGCTTTTATCCCATTCTCATTTTCTAAGTTACCTCTCATACCTCTCTTAGTTACCTCTCGTAAGATTTTGATGAATAATTTGTAAAGGATTCCAAAGTTGCTGAAAGTAGAGAAATTTGATTGGCAATAGGAAAAGAACCAGGAAATATTATTTACTACATATATAGGAACTTTGTATTTTTAAATATTATCTCTTATGAATATGAGTTTTTGTTTTTATTTTTATTATTTAAAGAAATTTAATTACCATATCTCTCCCAGAGAGTATATGTTTATATATGCTCGAATGCAACCCAGTGGTAAATCATGTAGAATTTTGGCTTTAAGAATTGTAAGATTTTCCTCCAAAATAACTTATTAGTTAATCCTTCCAATCAATTAAAACTTTTAAAATCTATTAATTTTTCATTCAATAAAGTTTGTAATAATCTTGATTTTACAACAGAAACTGAATAGGTTTAATTACTGAGAATATATTTTCACCTCTGCCCCAAAGTGGGCCCCAGAATATTCTTGATAGTGGACTGCGTTTTTAGAAGCTTGATAGCCACTAATATTAAGAAAGATATCATTATTTTCTTTTTAATATTCTCCCTTAGTTACCCCATATATCATCCCATTTACTCTTGATGAGGAGGTCAACTCTGGTGATAGTGTACAGCTCAATTGTCATGTTGCAAAAGGTGACAAACCTATCCATATCTCGTGGAACTTCCAAGGGGGAGAGTTGTCTTCTCATATGGGCATCTCAACTATGAAAGCTGGATTTCGTTCAAGCATTCTTATGATAAACTCTGCAATGGCTGCTCACTCAGGAAATTACACTTGTACAGCAGAAAATAAAGCTGGTGTGGCCAGCTATACTACATCTCTCAATGTTAATGGTATTGCTCATATATTATGGGTAGTCTTTTTTTGGTAGATAAATAGAGAATTCCTATTTATTTTGATTATTAATTTAAATACTGTTTATTTTCTTATAATCAGACATGACTTGGTTCTTTGGTGGACTCCATTGAATTCAATTTATACAAATACTTTTTTTTAGATTATAATATCCTAATGTGTCTATTAATGATGAAACTAACCTATTTAAATATACAATGATGTTATTTCTGATTTTTTAATGTTATTGCATACCTAATTATATGAGATGCTATTGGAGGCTTTTGAGGCTAGTTTTTTTCAGCTCTTATCTATCTCCATTCCTTTAGTATGTTCTGTGGTATAGAGTTAAGTATTTAGCAAACTTAGTATTTGTTTGGATCATCACAAAACTAGACTATTATTATGTTGATTATATGGTGTTACTTACTATGAAAGTAAGTTATAGCTAGAGGAAACTGGAACGTGTGATAATGTCCTGTTGAGGTATTTCTCATATACATTTCCATTGAGAGTATCTATTCCATGTGTGCTTGTTAGGTAAGGTAGTTCAGACATATCTGTGGAAGTAATTGTAAAGTAAATAGTAATTACACATGGATCTGATATTCTATTTGGAAAGCAACTTTTGTTCAGTAGGCTTAGGGTTCCTTCATAAAGGATGATGATAATATAGCTCCTGATAGCCCTTTTGGCAACACAGTTGCCTTTGGTGAAAGCAGTCCTGGGATTGATTCCTCGTGGGGACCTATGTTGGAAATGATCTCACCTGTCAAGGCATTTTTAACTATACTGTTACTACAATAATATTGTGGTATTCCCTTGTATTTCTACTACCTACCTTAAAGACTTCTGTAATATCTTAAACAATTTTTTTTCCTTCAAAATCTATTCGTCATAAATTCCCCTTCTTTTGTAAACTTCTAGGTTACATTTTTCAAATATCATGTTATTCTGAATTTTATGTTAAGTTATTCACTTTCAGGTTGTTTTTCAATAGATGTGATCTTCTATTTGTTTCATAGCAAACTCATACTTGTGTTGCAGTTGCTCCTTTATTAGCTCCATTCTCATTTGGAAGTGGCACTATCAATGCTGGACAAACAGTCCAACAGGCTTGCTTTGTTTCTGCTGGTGATGAACCTATGAGCATTTCCTGGGAAATAAATGGACAGGAGGCAACCTCTCTTCGTGGTGTTAAAGTTATGAAGCTGGGACCTCAGACTAGTTTTTTAATGATTAGCTCTGTCAATTTCAACCATATGGGCAACTACACATGCACTGCAAAAAATCCAGCAGGGATTCATTCTGTTTCGGCACTCTTGAATGTTAATGGTGATCATTACTATCTTTATTCTGTAATTTCCTCTAATTTTGGGTACTTTTGCCAATCTTACTTTTAACTTCAGACCCGTTAACAATTCCACAGCAAATTCTATTTTTTAACTTTAAATTTGCAGGTATGGAAGGTTAGAATAATTCACATATACAGATGGTAGGGACAATCTTAAGGCAATAGGGATGGAAATTGATCTAAATTATGAAGGAAAAATAGTTATTAGGAGCGGAGGAAGTTTAGAAAGAGACTTAAGAACTGAACTTTCAAAAAAAATAGTCATTCTCACCAGTAATGAAAAAAGTCATGTTTAGGTCGAATCAATTACTGTTAACTAAGAATGTATTCTCTTATTTCTCTTAATCTTTAATTATAAGAAGATAAATTCTGCAAATATATTGGACTATTTGGACTGGTTTTATACATTTTTTTAGATTCCATGATATTTTATCCTTTTTCCTTTTGATTTTCTATCTCAGTCGTTCCATATATCACCCCATTTTTTCCTGATGAGGAGGTGAACTCTGGTGACAGTGTACAGCTAAATTGCCATGTTGCTAAAGGTGACAAACCTATCCATATCTCATGGAGCTTCCAAGGGGGAGAGTTGTCTTCTCATTTGGGCATCTCAACGATGAAAGTTGGATCTCGTTCAAGCATTCTAATTATAAACTCTGCAATGGCTGCTCATTCAGGAAATTATACTTGTACAGCTGAGAATAATGCAGGGACTGTCAGCTATGCTACAACACTTAATGTTAATGGTATTGCTCATCAATTTTGGATAATATTTTTATTGTTAGATAATTAGAAAATTATTATTATTTTTATTCTAAATTTTAGTTTTATTTTCTTATACTCAAAAATGATAGTGTAATGTAGCTGGGAGTCACTATAACTAGCAAAACATTCTCAGCAGCACTCAATGGAATAAATTCTAGTCTTATGTTGAATGTCATTATGTTCTGTTGTTTTTTTTAATGGCAGAGGCATGTTTTACTGCAGTCAAAATGGTATTATATTGATGCCCTAATTGCTAGCAGCCATAATTAACAACAAATTATTTTTCATTATCTGAAAGGGAACAAAATATAATTAATCATGTAGAAACATCTATGAAAAGAATCTATGTGAACTGTCAAAGCACAGAAAAACAAAACTCTATTTGGTAATTATATTGCTTACACAAGTAAGTCTCTCCATTGTATCAACTCTGGTTTTATTTTATCATAATAACATGTTTACAGCTGTTGAGCTGATAAGGCAGAACCCAGAGAGAAAGTTTATTTTTTTCAATTATCAATGCACTTCTACTGTAATTTTGGCATTAAATTATTGAATTGAAAAACCATTCCAGAGGTTTTCTAATAATATTAGGTATGGAGTAGGGCCAAATAATTTGGTATAGGTCACCCACAAACCACAACATGCCTCTGGTTCATAATCAAGTTTGTCTATTTAAAGACGTAATGGCATTCATTTCCATTCATTTTTTGTTTTATCTCTTATATAGTTTTAGAAGGAACAGTTTGAGGTTTTGAGGCTAGTCTTTATTCTGCTGATTACTCTTATCTTTCTCTTTTCCTATGTAATGTAGTGGAGATTTAGACTCTAGGCAGGACTTAGTACTTGTTTTGAGGAAGACTTATTAAGGCTTGACTAACAGAAGATTTTGGAGTTTGCAATAACATTCTATTGAAGTAATCCTCATGAGAATATCAATTGAGAAAATCTATTCCATTTATGCTTGTTAGGTAAGATAGCTGTGTCATGTCCCTAGAAGTAAAGTATAATAAGAATTACTTGTTTATCTTATGAATTCTCAGTGAAGCACATTTCTTTCAGAAGGCTTATGGTTTCTTAGCTTCAATGTTACATTTATCCATAGAAATGATTTCCTGAATTTGTTGTTCAATTTCAGGTTATTTTTCAACAGTTGCAATCTTCTGTTGCGTTCACATCAAACTCATATTTGTGTTGCAGTTGCTCCTTTATTAGCTCCATTCTCATTTGGAAGTGGTGCTATCAATGCTGGACAAATGGTCCAACAGGCTTGCTTTGTTTCTGCTGGTGATGAACCTATGAGCATTTCTTGGGAAATAAATGGACAGGAGGCTACCTCTCTTCGTGGTGTCAAAGTTATAAAGCTGGGACCTCAGACTAGTATTTTAATGATTAACTCTGTCAATTTCAACCATATTGGCAACTACACTTGCACTGCAAAAAACCCAGCTGGGATACATTCTATCTCTGCTCCTTTAAATGTTAATGGTGATCATTACTATCTTTATTCTGTAATTTCCTCTAATTTTGGGTACTTTTGCCAATCTTACTTTTAACTTCAGACCCGTTAACAATTCCACAGCAAATTCTATTTTTTAACTTTAAATTTGCAGGTATGGAAGGTTAGAATAATTCACATATACAGATGGTAGGGACAATCTTAAGGCAATAGGGATGGAAATTGATCTAAATTATGAAGGAAAAATAGTTATTAGGAGCGGAGGAAGTTTAGAAAGAGACTTAAGAACTGAACTTTCAAAAAAAATAGTCATTCTCACCAGTAATGAAAAAAGTCATGTTTAGGTCGAATCAATTACTGTTAACTAAGAATGTATTCTCTTATTTCTCTTAATCTTTAATTATAAGAAGATAAATTCTGCAAATATATTGGACTATTTGGACTGGTTTTATACATTTTTTTAGATTCCATGATATTTTATCCTTTTTCCTTTTGATTTTCTATCTCAGTCGTTCCATATATCACCCCATTTTTTCCTGATGAGGAGGTGAACTCTGGTGACAGTGTACAGCTAAATTGCCATGTTGCTAAAGGTGACAAACCTATCCATATCTCATGGAGCTTCCAAGGGGGAGAGTTGTCTTCTCATTTGGGCNGAGGAGGTGAATTCCGGTGACAGTATGCAATTAACCTGCCATGTTGCAAAGGGTGACAAACCTATCCATATCTCATGGAGCTTCCAAGGGGGAGAATTGTCTTCTCATTTGGGCATCTCAACGATGAAAGTTGGATCTCGTTCAAGCATTCTAATTATAAACTCTGCAATGGCTGCTCACTCAGGAAATTATACTTGTACAGCTGAGAATAATGCAGGGACTGTCAGCTACACGACAACACTGAATGTCAATGGTAGTAATTATGAAAAATGTCAACAAATTTATCTTTCCTTTTTTGATGATTAGTTTTACTTTCAATATTATGTTAAAAGAATGACCTCATTTAGCCTATTCTTTTTTTAACTCAGGCATTAAATTTGCTTTGCCAAATGCTCCTTTGAATAAATTTTTATTCTAAGGAAATCTAAATGAAGAAATTTCTACTCTTGTTTAGGTAGTGACTGAAACAAATTCCTGACTTAAAATTTTGGTACTGGAATATTTAAATATAGGCAACTCATGTCTTATTTGATACCTTGTTGCTTCACATGCATCCTTAGGGCTTCAAATGTAGTATTCGTAGGAATGGCTCCTACTGGTTAAGAGTAAAACCAATAGCATTATCTAGGATATTGAGGTCAACGTATCACCCAACAATGTCAATCACTGTACAAGTTTGATTCTACTCTGCTATAATTCAGATTGGGATCTTCCTAAATCGAATCACAATATATAAAAATCAGCTGTTTGTGATTCATAAATCAAACATGAACCTGCTTCTAGGTAAAAGAGCCTTGTCAGTTTTTCAAGAGCCCTTCATTTTTTTCCTCCACTGTAAACTTAATTACAGGAAAATATTTTCTGCAAACTGTAGAAATCCCTTCTATAAACCAGTTTACAAAGATATTTATAGATATACCTAGTCAGTATGTATATAAAAGCATATCGTGTTAAAATTATAGCCTTTAGAAAGGAATGTTACTACAGTGTCATTATATTACCCCTTCTTTGAAGGAATTTGTTGTTACATACAATGGGTGGAGATCTGTTATTTACTACCGAAATAGTTATTTATGAGATAGGTTCCATAGAGGAAAATTTCCATTGTATTGTCATACTTTATCATTGTTCTTCTCTGTTGATTATTTTCAGAGAAGTTAAACTGGAACCTGATAGAAAACTGGAAAAAATGCTTTCTCTCCTTTTTAAGGTACCTCCTGAATTTCTCCTTCTATATAAATGAAATATCAGTTATTTTATCTGACGATAGTACATTGTAACTAAGGAGAGACATTTAATCCACAGTTATGAAGCTACCATGATATCAGGTTGTATTGATGAAAGGTTATCTTTTTTCAGTTCTTCCTCATATTAGTCCATTTTCCTTTGATGGACCTGTATATGCTGGGGATACTGTTCAGATTACATGTCATGTTCCAAAAGGAGATCCACCTCTTCAAATAGAGTGGAAATTTCAAGGGAAAAACATAAGCCCTCATCGTCACATAGCCACAATGATGATTGGGCTTCGTGCTAGTTTTCTGTCTATCTCTCGTGCAACTGCGGGTCATTCTGGATTATATTCTTGCATTGCTAGAAATATCGCTGGAACTGCATATTACAATGCAAAACTCTCAGTCAATGGTATAATGTTATCTTAATGTTGATTTTGAGCTTTATGGATGGATTTTTGCTTTGAATTATCCTGCCAAATGTTGTTTTTTTATTTGCTAAACTCCTCTTTTTCTGGAAGGGGTGAACTGATGATCTGAGCTCTTAGGCAACTATCCAATATTTTGTAGATTTTAGGTTATGAATTCATTTTCTCTATCTGTTCCATCATCCATATTTGTTATTCATCTGGAAAGTCATCACTTGGATCCTGAAACAATTCTGAAATAGATGCATCTATATTCAGCATAGTACCATTTTCTCCTCACTAAATTATACCTTTCATATTACTATAGAAAGTAAGAACTTTTTTTAAATTTTCTAGTCAACAGAATGTAAGAAATTCTTTCTCAAGGGTTTGAGTGACCTATTATGGTTCAGTATGTGATTATATTCCTAATTGGCATTTTTTGTATCCTTAGAATTTCATGTATTCCTATGACTTGAAGGGAAGTACAATGCAAATATATTTTGTCTCACTATCCTGATGTTGGTAGAGATATTTGCTAAAAAATTTAGAACCTAAGTTTTTGTTTATAGCTCCCAAATTACCATAGCAGATATTACAATAAAACATCTTTGAAATATTTTGAGAATCAGTTTGATTTCAGGAACTTATCATCCATGAAGAGTTACGTATATATAAAATTTTATTTAACCCAAATCTTAGATCTCTTGAATAATTCATGCCATAAAACTGATATTTTTGACATAGGCCTTAAACTATGAGTGTTCAGGGACTTCATCAGAAACAATTGTGTCATGTAATAAGTAGTTATGCATTGAGAAAAGAGTGATTTTCCCAACAATACTGAAATTTTGTTATTAAGTGAATTAATTATGTAGTATTGAATTATTATATGTTTCTGCTTTTCTATGAATTAGATGAATATCTGTCTTTTCACCACTGACCTTCAAAATGCGGTAGAATCAGGATAACTTGTAGTTTCCATTAAACCTCTATATTTCTGAATTTTGACTGAGTTTGAAAGCTTAGTAACCTCTTGAGGCTTAGACCAGTGCAGATATTTAAAATATTTTAGCAGCACGGCTCGTTTGCAGGTTATTCGAGCTATAGTTTTGATCATCTAACAATAATGCGTAAAAACTCCTATTTCATTTATATTACAGTTTCTCCATCAATAGCTCCATTCACTTTTGGCAGTGGTGCCATCAATGCAGGAGAATTAGTTCAACAACCTTGTTTGGTATCTGCTGGTGATGAGCCATTAAGCATAACCTGGAAAATAAATGGAAAGGAAGCAACTTCTGTTCGTGGTGTTAATGTTATGAACATTGGATCTCGAATGAGTATTTTGGTGATCAGTTCTGTTCATTTCAACCATATGGGAAACTACACTTGCACTGCAAAAAATCCGGCAGGGACTGATTCTGTTTCTGCTCCCCTGAATGTCAATGGTGATCATTGCTAACTCTTAGTCAGCATTTGTTTTTGATCATTGCCAAACTCTTGGTTGTTAATTTTGTAAAGTTTAACCCACTAATCTCTTTCATAGTTGACAGGAATTAGGTTATTATGTTTGTAAGTTAAAAGAATTTTGTTTTGTTGTTTGAGTATCAAGTGATAGCCTAGAAATGGTAGATGAGAGTAGATTGATATAGGCAGCAACTATGTTAGTGAGGAATATATAATAGGAAACAGCAAAGAACAGGTTGATTAATCAATTTAGGGTTATTCTGAAATATATCCTGAAAAGCTCCTCATTTTATGATGGGGAATTAAGTGAATACTTTTTGGGTATTCCGAAGGTAAAGAGAAAATTTCAAGTTATCAGTAATATTATGAATATAATGGTATAAACTCTCTTAAATGTCAGTTAATCATTATTAGGTGACAAACTGTAGGGTTTACTGAAAGTATTTCTTTCCAGAAAGAGTGATGTATGCACCTTCTTTATGACAATCTAAGCTATTTCCTTCTGGCATTTGATCTCAGTTATTCCATATATCACCCCATTTTCACCTGATGAGGAGGTGAACTCTGGTGACAGTGTGCAGCTAACTTGCCATGTTGCAAAAGGTGACAAGCCTATTCAAATCTCATGGAGCTTCCAAGGGGGAGAGTTGTCTTCTCATATGGGCATCTCAACTTCCAAATTTGGATCTCGCTCAAGTATTCTGCTCATAAGTTCAGCAATGGCTGCTAATTCAGGAAATTATACTTGCACTGCTGAGAATAAAGCAGGAACTGTCAGCTACACAACAACTTTGAATGTTAATGGTATTGCATTTTGATTAAAGATTTATTCTTCCTGTATTAGATTTGTAGGTAAATTATTTTTTTTTGATAATTTTATTAGTTAATCAGCTCTTATTTTTCAATTTACCATTAAACCACATAATAAATGTAACTTAAAGGCAGAAATACATTTTTTTGTTTCTAACACTGTAAACATTGATCAAGTTCTTGAAATTAAGTAGGGTATCACTTCTTTTTGGATTTTCTTTGTATATACAAGCAACTGCCTAGGTGTAAAAATCAAAAAAGTTGTCCTCTAACATGCACTTTATACTTAGGGCAGGATAAGTTTTGTATACATCTGAGCCAGTGTATTTATTGTGTTTCTGTTTTATGATCAGGTTTTTGTGTTTAACTCTTGCTTAGGAAGTTTGAAGTAAATGTATGATTAAGTGACTTAGTGACATTTCTTATTTCATCTTTTTATTTCCCAAATAAACTAAAACCTTTTGTAACATTATCTATAATTTTAGATCTTGGTCATTCAGTTATAGGTGTAGGGTCATGATTTTTTTATATAGTTTTGCTTGAGAAATTTCCTAATCGGGACTCAAGGTTTTAAAAATTTCACTTGCTTGGAAATTTAAAAACAGCATATTATACAACCAGGTCTGTTAACCCAATTTCAAGAGTCATTGCAAAAAGTGCTATGGAAAAGCCATTTCTGAGGTTAAACATTCTGCAATTTATTAGTTCAGGATGAGTCTATTTCCTGGCTTGCTGGCTAGTCTGGCTCCTCCAGTCTGTATTTATTAGCATTTGGATATAAGTTTCCTGTAATGCAGATATAGAAGATTCTAAAGAGCTGAAGGTATTACCATTGAAAAATCTGAAAACTGAGAGGATTTATTGATAGTTAGATGGTGTTCCCTATGCAATATATATCTTATTCTTGTGACTGTGTTCATTGTCTTTGTAAAGCAGTTGAATGCAGTGGGAATGCTTTTGGGCTTTCCAATTTGTGTCAAAATCTTCTAATGGAATATTTTCTTGAATTGGAGTTTCTTAATTGGACGTCTTGCAATAGGCTTGCATAAAGGGATGATTATTACCTTATTGGTTAAGGAAGGATTTGCGGTTACCTTCCTTGGCTCTTCAGTGCCATTGAAAGTTAAGAATTGAACTGTGCTACCTAATTAGTTGTCCTTATAAATACCTTCCCTCTAGGGAATTCTTGTTCATAATGAATGTGCCAAATTGAGAAGATATTGTGGAATAGCATACCTCCAAGACAGGAATATGTTCTGTGCTTAAAAGTATGATCTATAATTTATATTTTGCATTGGTTATCTTGTTTTCAGCCCTTCCACACATTATACCATTTGAATTTGAAGGTCCAGCAAATGCTGGTGACACTGTGCAAGTTGCATGTCATGTGCCAAAGGGCGACCTTCCCTTGCAAGTACACTGGCTTTTTGATGGCTCACCTCCAGCACCAAACATGGGAATCAGCACCATGATGGTTGGCCACCGTGCCAATTTTCTCTCAATTTCTCATGTCAGGGCATTACACTCTGGCAATTATACTTGTGTAGCTCGTAATCCTGCTGGAATTATCTCCCATTCTGCTGAACTTGTTGTCAATGGTATAACTTGTCACATTATTTTTGTAGAATTCCTTAGATCATCCAGTAAAATTTTATTTCAGTTTCCTAAGTTCATCCCTTATCATCCTGAGATACCGTAAGCCCCTTCTGTTTCTTCTAGATATTTTCATCATAATCAATGTTAAATACAGCTTGGCAGTTTACAGTAGAATAAATATTTGTATGTTCCTTATTTGCAGCTAAGTTTCATCATCTAACATTTTCATGGAACTTTTACCATCTTACTCATAAATGAATTTTGATTCCTTTTTTGTTTTGTTATGTCTGTACAAAGTTGAATTTATATCTAGTTTTGGTGTTATTCTACAAGGAGAGAACCAAATATTGTATTGGAATTCTGACTATTAAAAAAATTCTCAGTTTGTAATTTACTCACTCATAAGCGCTTTACAATCTTTTTCAGCCCCACCAAATATACTACCTTTTTCATTTGGCTTAGAACCATTAAATATGGGACAGTCATTTACTCTTACCTGTGCTGTGATTGGTGGGGATAAACCCATCTCAGTGGAATGGCTGGTAGATGGCCATGGGATTCCAAACGATGGCAGCATTATGGTCATTCCTTTAGGAGACTCTGGTTCAATTCTCACCATTCCTTCTGTGAGCTCCTTCCACTCTGGAAATTACACTTGCCAGGCACACAATAAGGCTGGCTTTGCTTCTCATTCCTCATTATTAAAAGTATCTGGTAAAATATAATTTAATATCAATTTAACATTAATAAACTAATTTAATATTACTAGAAGTCTAAATTTGAGTTTTAATTAACATCTATTGCTTATATTAATTCATTTGGAGTAATCTGGCAAGTAGAAAGTATTGATTGTCAAAATTTCATTTATATGATAGCAAGTGCGGCAAAAATCTCTCACAGCTTGAATATTGTAGGTCATCATGTTTCCTTCCATTATCAGTATAATAAAATCAAGAAAGACTGTAGAATATAGGGAATTTACCTGGGCTGTTAGAATTATCTTTTTCATCTGTAATTATTGTTCCCTGCCATTCATCCTTTATAAAGTCTTCATTTTTCTTTGTCTAGTTAAGTTTTAAGGGGCTATTTCTGATTTAATATCTGTAATAGGTGTTAGAATTTTATTTATATATATCTTAATCTAAAGGAATATAATGATCTGAATACATTGCAAGAAACATCAATCTTATCTTTTTCCATTTGCCAATCCTTTCTCAAGAGCTTGAAGTTACAATTAGTCATCAATAGAGTCTTCTCAATTGCTGAATTTTAATGCTTGCATTTCATTTCCATCATTTGCTATCCCAGGGATTTATGGTCTCCTTTCTCTGTGAACACATGTCTCTGTATTAAATAATATGTTGAGACAGGTATTTAATCTTCTTCTTTTCCTCCTTTATTGATAGTTTTTGTGGTGATGTTTGCAATTATTCTGCTTATTTTAAAGTTCTTCCATTATCATGTGAATTTAGGAAATTATCCTCTGTAATTGGTATTGTTGTTCACTTCATAAGTCTTCTAAGGTGTCTTGCTTTTGTTCGCATATAAGCCAAACTTAACCCTTAAATGTTGTGGGCATTCTTCATTATTAATCTTCTCTTTGGGCCTCATTCTATTGCCAGTCCCTCCAAAACTCCTCCCGTTCTCTTTTGGAGGAGAAGCCCTCAGCCCTGGGCAGTTGGTAACTGTACCCTGCAGTGTGGTGCAAGGGGACACTCCTCTTACCCTCTCCTGGCTTTTTAAGGACAAGCCAGTTGTTCCACACACTGGAATTTCTGTGGTTCACCTTGGTGAAAGAGGTGCCATCCTGAGCATTGGGTCAGTGGAGGCTCGACACACCGGACTCTACACATGCACTGCTAAAAACAGAGCAGGATTCACCAAACTCTCAGCTGAGCTCATTGTAAATGGTATATATGTATGTGCATATATGCATGTATGTATGTATACACATGTATTTGTATGAATATGTATGTGCATATATGCATGTATATTTATATACATGTATTTATGTGTCAATGCACATATTTTAGCCAGCAGTGGTAACTTCCCCTAGCTATACTGAACGTTATTATCATATTCTCATTTCTGAATATCGTAGCTACTTTGCCATTTTTTAATTTTTGGTTCCTTTTTTGTTGCAGTTTCTTTGTTTTTGCATTAAATCATGTTAATCTTCAAAATTGTTGACTAAGGTTCATATATCATTAAAGTTTTCACCTTCATTGAAAGTTTAAAGGGGATGAAGCATTCCCTAAGATGAGTACTGTTTTCTTCAAACAGTACCTCCTGAGATTTTGCCATTCACATTTGGTGATCGTCCACTGAGTGCTGGATATCTGGTGACAGTACCATGTGGGGTTGGGGGAGGAGACAGGCCAGTGCACGTGCGATGGTTCTTTGAAGGGAAAAAGGTCTCCTCTGGAGGGATGGAGAAGGCACAAAATGATCCTGTTGCAATCCCTCTTGGGGAGGCAGGCTCCTTGCTGACCATAGCTGGTGTGAGGGAAGAAAATGCTGGATTATATAAATGTGTGGCTGACAATCGTGCTGGCCGCACTGAGTACTCTGCCATACTTCAAGTGATTGGTTAGGGGCAGATTGATACATTCATGAAAATATGTGTTCTTTAGTATATCCCATTTGTGAATTCTTTGCATCTTATCTATATTCTTTCCTTTGGTCTGTCAGGAATGCACCTTTCAGTTATTTTTAGAAAACCATTTGTGAATGGTTTACTATTATTTACATGAATGCAGTTTGCTAAACCCTCTGCTACATGTAAATGGTTCTAGTTTGGCTTTGAATCATCTGTTTTGTATTTATACTGATCATTTACAACCACAGAAACATTTTGCTATTCCATACATATTTTTGGACTTAGCTTATACCATTTCTTATTAGTCTTCTATTCAAATGTTGGAAATGCTTGAACATTTACTTCTTTTGACCATTGCAGTGAAGCCTCTGGTCAAGCCTTTTACTTTTGGTGATGATCCAGTCAATTGGGGAGATATAGTAATGGTTAATTGCGTTATTGCTCAGGGAGATTCTCCTCTCTCAGTTGACTGGGTTTTCCCCAAGGGTGTGAGTGAGGCAAGAGGGGTGATGGTAACAAGGCCTAATGAGAGAGTTAGCAGTTTGACCATTCTATCTGTAGCTGCTTTTCATCGAGGAGAATACTCTTGTGTTGCAAGTAACTTAGCTGGATCAGCAAATAAATCTGCTGTGCTATATGTCAATGGTATATACCCATACATTTCTCAAAATGATTTTGTTTTTCTGGAAACATCTTTATGCTTAATAATCCAAGAATGTTTTAAGTACACACTTAGAAGGATTTGATTTATTGTGTAATCAACCATTACATCTGGCATAGGAAGTCAAAGGGACTACAAATATTCTTATCATTTTATGCTTTGGATGTAGTTAGCATACCCTGTTAAGGTTCATAGTATGAATATGAATAGAAGAGAGATGTAGTTTGCTGTAGAAAGTATACCACAGTTTATAGAAAATCTGTAATGATTTCAGGAAATAGATTGTTAAAAAACACACTTCTGAAATTCAAAAATGTATTAAAATTTAATACCTGTCACTCTTCATTAAAATACATATTAAGTGAAATGGGATAGGATAATTATATTTGGGGAGTGAGTCCTTAAGGGATACAATAGGGATGATACAATTATGGATAGAAGACTAGAGAATAATCAATTTGCATTCTTGTTAGGGAACTGATTATACTTTAGTGGATTGTTATTATCTCTCAATCAGAATAGAGAATTAAACACATTTTTCAATCCAATTTATCATAGTTAAGAATTATTGATAAGTGAACTAAGTGTATGAGCTCAGGTTACAATGATGACCGAGAAAAAATTTATATTTATATGGAAAATTCACAATCAATTATTTTTATTTAATTTATGTGTTGATTTTTAAATAATTCTGATTTATGTGTACAAGTCTTTTCATCATCAAATAGGTTAAACAAGCTTTGTTCGACCTGATTTGTGACATACTGAGTGAAGAAATATTCTAACTTATTTAATAAATAGTTTATGTTTAACTTAGTGTTCCTCTCTTAGGAAATATTTAAATTTGAGTAGAAATATTGAGGTCGTATAATGTAATTTATGTTTAATTAATTAATATGATTGAATGTATCATCGTAATAATGAAATTTAAATCAAGGAAACATTAATCTCAGAAAATAAAGTCCCTTGGCACTGCAAATTCTGTCAAGGATTGGCACTTTATAAAATCATAACTCTGATTCCTATGATAAATCATATGCTTTTAGAATGGTTTGATAGGTTACTGTTTTGGAGGATCTACAACTTGGAATGTAGACAATTATATAAATGGCATTCATAACAAAAGATGTAGCTTTGAACAATGTAGTTGATCTTTAATAATTGTGGATGAAATTGCCTGTATATTTATTAAATTTATTAACAGCAGTAATTTTGTGCCGCAGCCTGGAGAAGATGCTTTTTGTTCATTAGTCCTGCTTTTCATTTTACTCATTGCATCTTGTTTTCTGAAGGTGTTCACAGCACGATTTCCTCTGTTACTATACTTTTCCAGTTACTCCTAAAATAACTCCATTTGCATTTAATACAAATGGTGTTAATGGTGGGTCATCTACTCGAGTCCTTTGTGCTGTTTCTGCTGGTGATTTTCCAATGAACATTTCTTGGCTCAAGGATGGGTTACCAATGGAAGGGTGGGACTTGGCTCCCTTGGTGACTAGGCTTGATGATACTACTCTCATGCTTACTTTTCGTCATCTCTCCCTTCATCATTCTGGAGAGTACACATGTGTAGCCACAAATATAGCAGGAACTGCTTCTCATTCATCCCTCCTGAAAGTTAAGGGTAAATCTTCTATTCAAGCCACTGCATTCTTTGATTGATGTAGCTAATATTTGCTTTGACAGTACAGGATAGTATGAGTTTCTCTGATTTACTCTTTAGAGATCCTTTGTAAGTTTCCTTCTCATTGGACGATGCATTCATTTTTCATTTTATTTTACGTTATATTTTATGTTTGAAGTATGGTCCTTAAACTGATAGGGAAAAGGTCTACAGTTATGAAATTCTTTACAGAAGGTAGGATTTTTATGATATTGACTTCTATCAGGGCCCAGGTCGGAAGGCAAATTTTCATAGTAATGACTTCAGTCTTATATATGCTCAGTACCTTAGGGATGTTGCATTCATTTCTTCAACAAGTTTTATCTGCAGGAAGAGAGTGCCTGTTTTATCTTTTAGTGATCTTTGTAACCCTGAAATTTGTCAAAAGCAATACTATAGATAGGATTTCAAAGTTATAGGTCAGAATCTTCTCAGTATTCTATTATACATAGAACACTGTGGATTAGCAATTTTAAGGCTAGGTGATAATCAGGCATCCCATTCCTTATCCTCAGCCTCATTCCTCTTTTCTGTTTATTTCTTTCTATTATTGTTTTTAAGTATGATTTTTCAAAGTGCAATATGAATGCATGAAATATCAAAAATAACATTTTAAATTTGTCTTATAAAAGAGAAACTTTGAAAAATCATATTGTAATTAATTTATGTTTTGCATGATACTTATGTTATTTTTGATATTTC
>KZ308167.1:1418886-1512527 GCA_000376725.2 Ladona fulva
TAACCTAAAATCAATCACAG
This sequence comes from Ladona fulva, assembly GCA_000376725.2. Lineage (NCBI taxonomy): Eukaryota > Metazoa > Arthropoda > Insecta > Odonata > Libellulidae > Ladona > Ladona fulva. Next base: position 1,418,907 of record KZ308167.1, read on the forward strand.
TGTTATTTCCGGCATTACTTTCACTCAAAACTGAAACGATTTGAACAAAATTTATATTTTTATGCTAATGTTGCAACACAGCAAAGTTCTACCACGCCCTTGATGAGTGGGGGGGATAGATCGCCATGTCCTATTGGCTGCCTATACGAAGAGATAAGATGTTTTTTTTCTCTCTAAAGTGCAAACATCTAGTGAATGGACTATAGCAGAGGTGTCAACTGCCATGGTGCCAAGAAAATTAAAGACAGGATAACTGTACTTTTATGTGTAAATTCAGATGGCAGTGAAAAATTGAAACCTCTAATTATAGGCAAATTTGCCAAACCAAGGTGTTTAAAAAATTCTGGACATTGCTATGTAAATATACCAACAATAAAAATGACTGGATGACAGTCATTCCATCTCAAGTGGTCCAATTTTAGAGAGGTGCCCCACTCAACCATCACAGATTTCAATGAAATTTTGTGTGAACATTTATTAATATTCTCAATGAGCATTGGCCAAGTTTTACATCCATTGGCGCAATACTTGCTGAGATATAGTTATTTGTTTGACCCCCTACAACAGCCTTCTACAGTATGACATTGAGTTTTTATCGACTTTGAGACACGTTATCTCAGGCAATATTCCTTTGAGGGAAATACAACTTGGTATTCTTACACAACTTTTGTTGCTCTATTACAAAAAATATTAAGCAAACTTTTATGAGGAGCTCCATACAGAAATTTTGAAGCAAAGTAGGCTCAAAAAATTATGGATTGAAAAAAATTTAGTTTGNTTGATCTATTAAACCATTAATATTCTCTCTTAATAGCTCCTCCACATTTTGAAATCAAACTAAGAAATCAGACATCTAGGCGTGGAGAGCCAACTGTTCTTCAGTGTGAGGCCAAAGGAGAGAAACCAATTGGAATACTCTGGAACATGAATAATAAGCGACTTGACCCAAAAAGTGACAACAGGTTTGAGATGCCAGATTTTGCTTTTATTAATTTATTAGTCCAAATTTTGTTGATGAAAACATTAACACGACCCTTGAAAGTTATCCATGTCCTCAATTTTTTTATTTCATAAAAACGATATAGTATGACAGAAGAATAAAATCTACATCTTAGTTGTCTTCAGATTCCTTACTTATGGGTAATAATATTTTAAGAACTTTCTGTTTTCATATCTAATATCATTTAGGCAGGGCTGGACCAGTGCTTTTCTCTCATTTTCAAGAGAATTTCATTGTCTATATAGCATATATAAATGCATTATGCACCTATTTATTTATTTATTTAAGAATTACCCGTTGCGATTAGGTCGTAGGACCCGGTGGCAACGGTTGATTATTAAATTTTCATGGCAAAGTTTCAATGGATAAATGTTGATTTATTCTATGAATTAAATTTTTTAGGTATACAATCAGAGAGGAAATTCTTCCTAATGGAGTACTGTCAGACCTCAGCATCAAAAGGACCGAAAGGGGTGATTCTGCTTTGTTTACCTGTGTTGCAACTAATGCATTTGGCAGTGATGATACCAGCATCAATATGATTGTTCAAGGTTAGATTTCTTTCCATATCTGCATATATAATCATCTTTTTTTCTTTTGGAAGTTTAAATCCATAATTTTAGTTACATTATGAAGTGAATAATATAGTATTTTTAAGTTTAGAAAGTCAAAATTAATGACCTGAAATATTTGAAATTCACCATCTTTGCTAAAATAATATTGTTGTAAAACTTTGATTATTTAATGATTTGACAGGTAATTAAGAAGTTGCTAGTTCTAATTGCTAGATGATTTCTTTTTACATCAAATATGCAAAATATTATGTGCAAAAGGTAGAATTTATGGTGAAATGTATTGAAATAAACTATCATCTTTCAGAGGTTCCTGAGGTACCATATGGGCTAAAAGTTTTGGACAAGTCTGGCCGCTCTGTGCAACTTTCTTGGGCAGCTCCATATGATGGAAATTCTCCTATCAGGCGATATCTCATTGAATACAAGATATCTAAAGGTTAATATTGTTTCACAATCTTGTAATTCTTAAGTATTACAAAGATAAAGCTTTGAATTCATGAGTTAGTATCAGTGCATTACTAAATCCATCATGTTAGAATGTGGATTTTTGCCCCTTTTCAAGAATTTATGTTTGAAAGCCACTTCAGTTTCTAACCTAGAAATTTAGGAAAGAGTACTTATTGCCAGCATAATATTGCTTATATAAGTGACGCACTCTTCAAAGGTTATACAACTATCTTTTTTATATTCTATTTTATGAATAAACTTTTTTCAAAATATTTGATGATTAAACTTTGCTGAAACAATTAGAAAGAAAGAAAGAATAAATTCAAACAATAGTAAAATTTAAAAAATAACCTATGCATTTGTAGAGAGAATGTACAATTTACTTAAAAATATTTATTTTACATTAATTATCTAGTTCCTCCAAGATGGATTTTGGAACCAACTGACAAAGCATTTGCTCAAGGTAGTGATGCAAAAGTAGAATGCAAAGCTGATGGTTTCCCCAAACCACAAGTTACCTGGAAAAGAGCTGCAGGTAAATGGCACTTTTATCTTCTGTTCTTTCTATAATTTATACTGAGCAGAAAATCTATAATTATTGCTATGAAAGAAATTGACATATAAAGAAATATGTATTCATTGCAGTTCAGAAATAGAATCATTGAGATTATTTATGGAGCTTTAGGTAGCCTTTGACTGACCCAATCATGCATTCTTTTGTTAAGGTGATACTCCTGGAGATTACAAGGACTTGAAACCAAACAATCCAAATATAAAAGTTGAGGACGGAACTCTTACCATCAACAACATTCAGAAAACTAATGAAGGCTATTATCTTTGTGAAGCTGTGAATGGCATTGGATCTGGCTTATCTGCTGTGATTTTGGTGAACGTTCAAGGTAAATGGTTAAACTGATCCATGTCAAAGTTGGTAGGGTGGGGCAGTGGAAAAGGAAATATAGAAAAGAAAATTTTCTTATTGTAAATGAAACCAGTAACACTAGCTTTCTCAGCAATTTTGAACATCCCTGTCAATTTTGACAAGTAGCAATCCAGAAATTAATATTAAGGATACCGGATTAATAATTTATTATAGGTCCAGACATATNAGTCTCTCCTAAGGAATACATTACATATTTATTTTTAACACTAGAGTATGAAAATCTAATAATGTTCCTGCTCTTGCAGATGATGTTGTATATAATCAGTCAGCTGGAGGAAATTCAACAATGGACAAGAGGAGGCCAGATCTTCGTGACGAACTAGGATACATCGCACCACCAAATCGTAAATTGCCTCCAGTTCCAGGATCAAATTATAACACCTGTGACAGAATCAAGAGAGGTACAGTGATAAGTAAGGGGAACAGTTTCAATTCTTCTTTTCAGCATTTCCAATTCACATTTGGCCATGAAGAATGAGCTGTAAAGTGCAACTTTACCTGATGACATATTGCTACTTTAGAAGCAATTTTGTGATTGTTACTTCAAAGCATGGTTGCCTGATTCCTTCCTTGGGAAATGGAAGTAAAATCCTCTGCCTGAATTTCTTATAGCATCAATTACTCCCATTTCCAAAGACAAGGATGTACACCCTTTAATGAATAGCTGGTGTTTATTGGTAGCTGTGCTAATCATATACTTTTGCTTGGTTAATTTTTCTCATTATTCTCAGTGTTGTTTTTAAATGTTTATCTGTAATTGCTACACTACTATTGGGTTGATTTAATTTGCTTTTCCTGGGATATTTGATAAACCATATCCATGACCCATGAACTGCTTTTTATGATTTTGAATTGCTGCCTTGGTTTATCTGCCCATCCTGAATACCTTACAATGATGCCTACCCATTGCAACAGTGCAATATCCTTATCACCCAAATTCAAGCAACATCAATAGGACTTTATCGGATTATTCATAATTTTAACCCTTTAATTTAACTTAAATTAGGTATTATCTAGATACCAGAGAAGATCATGAAGACCTTTAACTTCATCACGCAGCTTTCAAAACAAATATTGACCAAGAAACTCAATTTAAACTAAATAATGATTTTAAATAAGCATATTTTGTTATCTATTACGATTCCTCCATGCAGATCAGCATGCATCAAAGGAAACTGCAAAAATATTTTAATACTGATTTTCTGAAGAAATTCTGATGCCAGATTTGTAAATATGATGCAAAAGTCTCAAGAATAATATATGTGAAACAAAATCTTTAACTCTCTCCATTGGACCACCATAAAATGTACGTCTTAGTGGTAATAATTAAACAGACTTTTCGACTGAAATTTATGAATTTTTGATATAATTGTAACTAAGTTGTCACCAATTGAGAGATATTTGAGTAAAGCCTTATCTTACAAATGCATCCACTTACACAATCATGTACTGTCTATTTTGGGAGCATCATGTCATAGGTAGAACGAAGGTTTCACTATAATGGATTTGAGATAACCAAGGAGCATGTAACAGAAAACGTCTTCATAAATAATTATTTAATTGGCATANTTTTTGCCCCTTTTCAAGAATTTATGTTTGAAAGCCACTTCAGTTTCTAACCTAGAAATTTAGGAAAGAGTACTTATTGCCAGCATAATATTGCTCATATAAGTGACGCACTCTTCAAAGGTTATACAACTATCTTTTTTATATTCTGTAAGTAAGAATTTTTTATATTTTTTATATGTTTTTATATATATATGTAGGTGCATATAGACCCTGTTTGGATCACGTAAAGCATTCTGACTCATTTTTTACTGTTCTTTCTGACCTTCATGTATATATGGTTATATAAGCCACAAAGATGGATGGTTGATTGTTTTGGAATACAAGGAAAAAGAGGAAAACTCTTGAAATGTTGTTCCTTCAAAGTGAAAAGCAACATTGGATTGATACTCTACCCAAATGATTGAAACAAGATTAACAGAGAGACTCTACTGAACTAAACTAGCTAAGAGTTACTTGGAAGGCTTCTGCAGTGTGTTGATGATTCCCTTTGCAGTGTATTGATGCCCTCTGCTTTTTCTAGAGTCTCACTATGATGAATTTTTTAGACAATAACAGTTTTGCTTGCATTCCTGTCTACATTTTTGGGCCAACAAATGGGAATCTGCTTCTGGTCATCTTTGTACTAGAAGCAGACTCTCATAATTTCAGTTGAAGGTGCTGCCTGGAATGCCAGCAATACTGTCTTCACAGAAACTCATTACAGTGAAACCCCAGAAAATGCTGAGAGCATTAGCTAAAGGGCAAGTAATACAGTGAATCGAGAAAATCATACTTTAAAGAGGTAGAGTGAAACTGGTAAGAAAATTGTGTATGTACATCATTCTTGTAAAGAGTGCTTAGTAAATCTAATCACTTTTCCATCACAGGATATCCTTCTCAATGTTCATTTACATGAAATATCTCCAAATATTATTTATTGAAATTGGCTGCATAACAATTTTTTTCAGGATCATGGGATGTTGATATCGATCGAGTCTTGGTTCCTGGTCAGCAGACTGTTGCTGGAGTGTTCAACCTGCGTCCTGCTACAACCTATCATATTCGTATTGTTGCTGAGAATGAGATTGGTTCTTCTGAGCCCTCTGACACCGTAACCATCATTACTGCTGAAGAAGGTTTGTAGAATATATATTCAATCAAAATATTTCAGTAACTTTTCCAGAATAATTTTACTGATTCTAATGGATATATAATAAGTTCTTACATATTTTACTTACACAGTATGTGAAATATATCTCAGTTACTTACAGTATGTCAAATATATCTCAGTCAGCTTCAAATAATTAAAAATAAAAATTTAATCCAAATGTTTATGCTATCAATCACATCAAACTATCATTTGAAAGTGGTGTTGGTGACTGGGTCCTTCAATTCTCTAATTAAAATAGATTTCTGTTTCTCCCAAAATGTACTCTCTTATGTCTATTAAGAAATTAAGCTGGAATTATACAGTAGTATAAACTGCTCTTCATTTTAATTTAAAATTTTCTGAGCATGGAACCTTTCTGATACATTTTGTACTCATATTGAAAGAAAACTAAGCATGGTTTGTATTGAGTATGCTGAAGTATTTTTGGTTTTCTTGATCAGGCTTTGATTGTTCAAAATTCTTAAATGTGAGATTTTTCGTGATATCATAAGGTAACATAGTGGTATCATAGGAAAAAATTCTCATTCACTTAGTATTTTTATTCTTTAAATCACGTAAATTTAGTTTTTCATAGATTCTGATGAAAATTCTTTTTCAAACAGTTCCCAGTGGACCCCCAACAAACGTTAAGGTAGAAGCTGTTGACCAACATATTTTGACAGTGACATGGAAGGCTCCTGAAAGAGATGATTGGAATGGAGAAATCCAAGGCTACTATGTTGGATACAAGCTTGCTTCCTCTGATCAACCATTCCTCTTTGAAACTGTTAAATTTAGCAAAGAGGAGGGCAAAGAGCATCATCTACAGATAGCTAATTTGAAGTAATTTGATCATTTTATTTTTATTTACCTTTAAAATATCTTATTTTCATTAAAAAATTTGGACTAGCATTTTCCTGTGTAAAGATTTTTGATATGCTTTCTTCCTTTATTTATGGATGTTGCTTAGGCAGACATTAAGGTATCTCTCCAAGAGTGCACAGAGTTCGAAATTCATGAAATTTACATTTGGAATGTTAGAAAAAGTTATTTGCACTTATGATTATAACTACGCCTTAAACTTCCTATTCTTCCTTCTGTAATTACTCGTAAACTTATGTGAAATGACTTGAAAAAATATTAAGCATAATTTTTTTTATATATTAGGCCATTCATTCCATGATTTAAGTGGTGATGCAACAGTATCATGTGCCACTTGAGTGACCACCTAAATGACAATAAGTTTTCATTTTCTCATTCTGTATATCATATTTAAGAAAATAATGAATACTACTAAGAAAACTATTTGTGCTATCCTTCCTTTTTGAATGTTTTGATAAAATTTAAGTAAAATATCTTGAAGTAAGGAGTCAAAAAAGAAAGTTAAATAAAAGATACCATATCATATATTATTTCTGCCATTCCTCTGGCATCAAAATTTGCTCAGTATGACCCTGTATATATTTGTGTGTATATAAAATATATGTATACTTTCTGTTCAATCTTGGTTGTTGATTGGAGGATAACATGCTGATTTACTTTTTTTTCTTGATATCTTAATTTGGTAAATTGCAGAACTTATACCCAGTACTCAGTTGTTGTGCAAGCATTTAATAAAGTTGGTGCTGGACCAATGTCTGAGGAAGTAAGACAATATACTGCAGAAGGAATCCCAGAACAACCACCACAAGATACTACTTGCACAACACTTACATCACAAACCATTCGTGTGTCATGGGTTTCACCACCTCTTACCTCTGCAAATGGAGTCATCAAGGGATATAAAGTTGTGTATGGACCAAGTGAGACATGGTTTGGTAAGAAATAATGAACTTATCTCATAATTGGAAGATCATAATATTATCTAATGTTATTTTAAAGGACATCATTAGGAATTTCTTTTACTCTTTCAATTNTTTAAAAGAATAAGAATCCATTTTTTATACTTATTAATTCATAACTCTCATGGAGTAAGTCTCACACCATGGCAATGCTATGATAAGATATTTCTTATGTTTCAAATATGTGCCCTCTAATTAGGCAAAGTTTCAGCTTTATCCTAACAAAAAATATTCGGTATTTTTATTGAAATCGCAATACTTTAAGTGCAATAGTACCTGATTTCTATGGAAAGTAAAGCCACTTAGCATCTCCTCCTCTGTTGACGGTATCAGATATATTAAATGATCTAAGTCAGAGCCTTGTCTTCATTACAAACGTCATTGCACGTGATTCTCCATCGGGTCATTTCGGCTTTCAGGTACTATTGCACCAGCCAGGGAACTCCCAGACCAGGAATCTCCTCTCAAGGCATTCCTAATGAACCTCAATCTGGTCGTTCCTGTCGCTGCCGCGGCTCTTGTCATAATAATTGCCATCATTGTGATCTGTGTTCTGAAGGGGAAGAGCTCAAATCAAAAAGGTAAGAGGGCACCTTCCTCTCCATTAATTCACATCTCTCTCTTTCCACTCTTGTACATGCATTGTGTACCCATCACATGTGTCAGGGACCATTGCACCTGAGCGAGATTCTGGCTCAGTACGTGGCTCAGCACTCTTCCCTTGGCTTCCTAATTGGCTGGATGTGAATGTTATTGTTCCTGTGGGTGCAACTGTGGTGGTGATAATTGTTGGTGTCATTGTCGTGTGTGTTGCATTATCTAGGCGGTCCCGAGGTCCTGAGCAAACTCGTCTGAGAGGTAAAATGAGAAAACTACTCTCTTTCAGGTTTTAATTTCAATTATCTATCCCAAAATTCATTCTTTTTATGATGTCTATCTCATACTTTATTACTCATAGCTTAGTTTAAGAAACTGTTGTTGCTAGCTGTTGGGAGCTTTAAGAAAAGTTTGTGATTTCATTAATAGTACTTTCCTTGGCTTTATTCATTAATTTTTAGGATACTATTTGCTGAGGAAAGTATTACCCTTTTCATATAATGTNTTTTTTATAATATTTTTAAAACAGCAGGAGCCCAAGAGTCAAAAGGTCCCACAGTATCAGATGAGCTATGAAGCAACCGGACTGAAAAAGAAGGAACATTATGAATTTTGGGTGACTGCATCCACAAACATTGGAGAAGGACAACCTTCAAAGTCTGTAACACTTTCACCAAGCAGCAGAGGTAAATTCATTTTATTTCCTAATAAATATGTGTAGGATATTTTCTACAAAAAAATCTGTACTTATTCATGAATTTTGAGCATTTAATGCCATCTTTTCCGTATTTAGTTCCAGCCAAAATTGCTTCCTTTGATGATACTTTCACTGCCACCTACAAAGAAGATGTGAAACTTCCCTGCCTAGCTGTTGGAAATCCATTGCCAGAAATTAAGTGGAAGGTATGCATCAACCTTTGATAATTGCTTGATATCCTTACTCATATTACCTGTTAAATTGTAAACTCTCTCTAAACATTTCTATAGAGTCAAAATTAGAAAATCATTTTTAAAAACAAGCATCATTTCAGAAAATATAGAGTATTCCATGTAAATTCAATTTACTCTCGATTATCGGAGAAATGAGGGATGCTTAAACAATTGTAATCCAGATAAATTGGGTGGAAAATCAGGAGTTCACTGTATGTGTTCTCTTTCTTTACACTTTATCCTAAGCCCAAAAAGTTCCCCTAGTTTACTCGATGGTACAAATCTGTCTGCATTTGTAACCAAGAATGCACAGCAGTTTCCTAGTATACATTCTGATTTGTCAACAGTAATTTTTGCCCCCTCTCCGATTTCCATTTCTGTTACTCTCTCCTGCAAATTATTTATTGCTTTAGTTTCCATCTTTTCACCATTCTCTCTTTCTTCTGGGATAAAAGAATGGAAAATATTTCTCATTCAAACTACTACTTTCAGGCATTCATATACTAAACATAAATTTATTGCAATAACTTTGATCAATATCATCAGGTTAAGGGAGTTGCCTTCTCACCGAATGATCGCACAAGACAACTTCCAGAAGGATTTCTCCTTATCAAAGAAGTGACCAGGAGTGATGCTGGAGAATATTCCTGTTTTGTTGAGAATTCATTTGGACAAGATACTGTTACTCATCAACTCATAGTTCATGGCAAGTGTTTCATTTTATGTGTTACTAGCATAATGCTGCTTAAATGCTTAAATTATAAAACTCCTCAATAGTGTTATAATAAAATTGCAGCATGTAATGAAATCTTTATCTTTGTTTAAAGTTAATTTGATTTAATATTCTGTTGTGTATAGATTGACTATTTGTTATGAATTGTTTAATAGCATCAGAATGTTGCACTCTTTGCAGTAATTGTATCAATTTTAGTAATATCAATTATGTAACTATGCATTCCAAGATCCTATCAATCTACCTGAAATGTCTCTTTCAAACTCTTGATAAATTTTTTCTTTCTCTTTTTAGCTCCTCCTCATTCTCCCCAAGTTTCCTTGACTTCAACCACTACATCATCTATCACCATGCGGCTAAAGCCTCATCCTACTGACACAAACACCCCTCTTCATGGATACACTGTTCATTACAAACCAGAATTTGGAGAATGGGAAACTACACAGGTAGCTGCAGGTCAAGAACCCAATGGAGGCCAGAACAAGTATACTTTGGAGGGACTGTGGTGTGGAACCAGATACCAAATCTATGTCACTGCATATAACAAGTAAGTGCTTGTAATTGATTTGACAGTATTCTTTGGAATCAAATAGTTTGATTTTAATCATACATAAAAGTAAAATAAAGTCCTAGCATAACATCCCTTTGAGGTATTGGGCTTAGCCCTGCAGCATTTACAATGGGTGACTTGTGGTCAGTGCATCAACTCCCATACCATGATATTTGGGGCTTTTACAGAACTGGTCCCAGTATCTCTTAATTCAGATAGCTATACCCATGTTCTAGATACCCATGTTCATGATGATGCTCAGTGAACACTGATAAATGTTGGCCCCCACTGGGAATTGAACCAGGGACCCTTTCACTGAAGGCAAACAAGCTGCCCACATAGCTATCTGGAGGCTTTTAACTATATGTAGTTGATATTACAGTGAATACATATAAATCATAATCATTTAATTAATTGATGTAATTAGTTTCATGTATTATTTACTTCCATTTCCATATGTTCTCTGTATTAAGGATTTCTTAACATCATTGATGTCAATGAATAATTACTCTTAAGAAATTTTCATTATTTTGCGATGTCACTTTGATATTAGATTTGTGCGATTTCATTATAACATCTCAAAAATCACTCCTCTACAGCATTGGCACTGGTGAACCATCTGATATTCTCAATACACGGACTAAGGGATCAAAACCAATCTTACCTGAATTAGGCAGATTCCTCGAAGTCTCAACTAACAGCGTCACTTTACATCTCAGTTCATGGTCTGATGGTGGCTGCCCAATGCTTTATTTTGTAGTGGAAAACAAGAAGAGGTAAGAAATTACTTTATTTTTATTCTATTAAGTGTTTTTATCATCATTTAAAGTCACAAATGAAGTACCAAACAAAGATATATAAATCTCTAAGCATTTATATAACCCAATGGACCCCTATAAGTGGACCATAAGGGTCTATTAGTGGACAAAAGGCTTTTATTTTTATGTTGTTTAGTTCACTGGCTTAAAAGCTGTCTAAAAATGATCTTCCTTGGCAGGACATTGATTAAAGACCCAGTTTAACTATAAGCTGCATTTATCACTGTTAAATTACATGTATGATATTGCTTAATCCCCATAGAATTATCATTATCATTAAAACCTGATTTAATATAGGGTCCAAACATGTAAAATTTTAATGGATAAGCAGTGTGTGTTTTTTAATCATGACCTAGACAATCTGTGAGGTGACTCATTCCAAAATCTTTGTGGTGTTCAATAAAAGTGATTATTTCCTCTGTAACCTCTTGGTTGTTGTCACTTTTCTTGTACACCTAGCATCTACCAAAATCTGTTTCTCACCATATGTATTTTACTTTTGGAAGGTTGCAGGCAGAATGGAATCAGGTCTCCAACAATGTGAAGCCAGGTGGAAACTTTGTGGTGCTTGACCTTGACCCAGCCAACTGGTATCATCTCCGTGTAACTGCTCATAATAATGCTGGTTTTACTGTTGCTGAATATGAATTTGCTACTCTGACTGTAACTGGAGGTACAGTAAAACCCCGATTTAACTTTTCCGCAATTAGTGAATATTTTTTCCAGTCTCGGCCATATTTGTATATAAAAAATGCATTATTTTCCCGCATTTAGTGAATCTCGATTTAATCTTTATTTAGCCAGCATTTAGCGAAAAAGAAAATTGGTCCTCGAAACATAAATGCCCATTATAGTGCAAAACTGACTCAGGGAAATTTTACTGGTGCTAAGAAGTGTTTGCTAACAGGTTGACAGTCTGCATTAGATTTTGTTTCTGCTCCTTTTGTGTTATTTCTGTTTCCTTTGTTAAATAAAAATTCAACGCTAACTACATTATTTTATTCTTTTATTATCCTGCCAAATTGCTTGTTAGGAGGTAAAGCTCATGATATAAACACGCGAACAATAAAAGGTGCAAAAAAATGTAATCTTGAATCGTCAACTTCATTCTGTATTACGAAATTTACACAGAACAATCAAGGAAATGATAAGTGTATTGCTATAACATCACTTTAATTAAGGCTACAAAATATTGAAGTAACCTTTTCCATCTAATTTATTTAAATAATTGCCATTTAAAAAGGCTTGCCAATGGTATCATTACATAAATATGAGAAATCTAAGGCAATTGAAAATCTATGCTTCTTGTCTGAAAGCATGTTTGCGTATCTCTACGATCCCGATGACGTAATGCATGTTACTTCTGTTTACCTTATCAATGCCCTGGGCAAATGCAGATAGTCTGTGATCACTGCGTATTCCTGGAGCATTCATAAAGTACATACTTTTTACTTTTTAATTTCGATTGTTTAATAATGGCTACAAGTAAAAGAAAAAAGTTGACAACTGCGGAAAAAGTGAAAATCATTCAAGAAGTGGAGAAGAACCCATGCACGCCCGTGATAGATATTGCGCGAAAATTCAATCTTGCACCATCTTCATTGTTTTGTATAATGAAGAATAAACATCAAATATTACAAGAAGAAGGGAAATTTGGATGTAAGGCTGATAGAAGAAAAAACATCAAAGCATCACCATATAATGAAATGGAGAAGATACAGATAGAATGGTTTGAAGGAATGCGTTTCCCATCAGTGGTGTAGTGTTCAAAGAGAAAGCAATAGTGGTAGCAAATAGGTCAAGAATAGAAGACATTAAGGCCAATGGATACAAGGCCTGAATATCTGTTTGCAGGCTGTTGGCAATAACATCGCCATGATTGCATGCATATAGATAAAATATTTCTGTTTTTGTCATTCTATGCTTAAAAGATGTTGCTACACTTGCATACATTCTTTGTTAGGTTCATGCAAACCATAATGGAGAAATAAATTAAAGAACATACATAAAAATCTATCCCTTTCATTGTAGTGGTACTTGGCAATTAGAAGTGATATGAAAATCTTCTGGGACATTATTTTAGCTTAATCCCTTATCTTTAAATCCAGGCACTTTCCAAGTACGTAAGTATTACACAATTTCAGTAATCGTGTAATTTGAGAAACATGTCCAGTGCATTGCACAGCAAATAGATCGAAAGAGCTTTGGCGCTAGGGTATGTCACCCCTCTGCCTCTCCTCCACCACCCTTGGTGGGGGACTCTACCTCTCCTCATAACACAATCATCATAACAGAAGGAAGGGATTAAGAAGAAAGGATCTTTTCTAAGGCTCTGAGAGCCTTCTTTGGAAGAAGAAAGCAGAGGCAGTCTTTGGAATATCAGCAAATGTTATGCAACTCATTCTTCTGTATACCAGCATGTCTCCATTTCCCAGTTAAAGATCATGAAATACCATTTGCTGTTTTTGATAATTACACTGGAAAAGATTGATTGTGTTATACCATCACAGAATACCTACTTGCATGCTCATTCAAACAAACGTAGAAACATCATCAGATGCCAATAAAGGGATGAGTAAAACAAATGGGGGCATACATAAATAGAGAAAATATGTCTATACAGTGGAACAGTGAAATATCTGCTAGACAACATCTTCCAAAACTGTTTTTACGGGAAAATCCATGAACTTGAATTCAACAATTGCTTTCGTCGTACCCCTTTATAACCATAACAGTTTTTAAATTCCGTTTCTTTAATCATGTACTTCGCATTTTGAATAGAAACTACATTTTACTAAATGTAAATGTAGGAGCCAATTTTAGCACTGAGTAGGATATTCCCCATTGGTCTCTTCTCAGGGAAGAACATTAGATAAAAATTTGCATGATGGTGTCCTTTATAAGCTAACTCACGTTACAAAACATATCAAATTAACCAGAGTTGCAATGAAGTGTTTTGTTGGATTTTGAGCAGTCTTAGATAGATCTTACATTTTGATGAATTCCAACCTTTTTTGTTTAACTATTTGTTATTGATCCATTATGGTTATTATAAAATATTGCTACATCGTTTAATGAAAATTATGAAAATGAACAAATAAGAGAGGGCAATGTCTTCGCTCCAAAAGTTGATTGTATTCAAGCTATGACTGCAAAAATATGACGAGAATACAGTAATCAATCATTCAACAAACTTAGCAAGATTCACACTGATGTAACATAGCAATAGTTCACGTGCTCCTTAATTATCCCATAGCTGTAGCAAAATTAAGTAAACTAAAGAAGATCTATTCTCATTTTAAGGTTGAAAGCACGTTTTTGTATATTAAAGCTCCATGAGAACGTTCCCTACTCTTTTTCGACGGGCAAGCAATAACATGTTTTACATCCCGCTTAAAACACTATCATGGTTATATCGTGATTTTTCACTCAGTCCTCTGAAAAGCTGTTTTACTGCATGCACACGATGTTGATTGTTATAGTACATATATTCGTTAATTTTATCGTGGTATGTTTACAATTCTTAAATATCTTGCTTCTAAATATTAATAAAACAATAACTTCTCTCACAATAAGTAACAACTGACTCAACTATTATTANAAAACTTTTAATCAAGTATGCACTAAACATTTTTTATATTTTTGTCTTTTTCTTTATAATCCTTTGTTTACTTTTCTATCCCTGAGTAGCCTTGCTTTAATTTATAACTTTTGAAAGCAAAACAAAATATTTATATTTGCATATGTGGTTGGTATATTGTTCAGTCCAAACTAATCATCAGCTTTACTGAAACAACTGTGATTTGATAACTTAAGATTTACCTCATCATTGCTGCTAACCTTGCTTTAAAGACACTATTTACCATTTTAGAAATGATGAACATTCAGCAGATGTTAATTTAGTACTTTCTGTAATGATGCATAATGATTCAGCTAACTCAGTTTTTTTTGTATTTTACATATATTTACAATTTCTCACAGTATTTCTCAGTCATCAAATAAGCTACATATTATAATATGTTTTTTATACTCATACTAGCATGGACTAATGATTTCTAATCTTATGAATCTTTGAATATTTTTAGAGACCTAGAGGTCTATCCATTCTTTTATCTTTCTATCGCCCTAGGAATCACACCCCCTCCCCCTTGCAACTTCCAGATCTGGTATGCTTGCAACATTTTTTTTCTTGGCCTTTTCTGTTAGTAGAGGTTCTGAACTATGTTGTTTCTCTGAATATTATCCCACTACTAATATGATTGCGAATGATAGTGTAAAAATATATTCTTCCTATCTGAACATTCTTAATATTTAATAACAATCAATAACCGAAGTGGTAATGGCAGTCTCATTCTCTTTGAATACTTAAATTAGCGTAATTTGGTATTGGGTCTGGCATAGTTGGTGATATTATTTCAACGTTTAAAAGGTAAGTTTCATTGGAGTTAAATTTTGGTGTTTTTTATGTTAGTACTCATAGTTTTTGAAGCATGTTTTTACATTCACTGTTTATACTTTTCACTGTAGTTCTATTTAGCTGTTGTTTTTTTAATTCATGTTATAATATAGTATTTAATTTTGGAAAAAGTAATAATTTTATTCCATTATAAATTTATGTATACACACACTATATACTATTACTTATATGCAATTTGAAATTAATAATTAGCACATGGGAACTGAATAATTTGATTTGTGGAATTTTCCAGTTTCCAGCAAAAAACTTTTCTTTTATTAAGTTCACAGAGAATATTTATGTATCTTATTTTTGCAAAATTGTGTATGAAATGCATCTTACATGGTTCATGATTTCATGAAATTGAAAAAAAGGTGTAATGCTTTTTATTTCAATGAACTTGAAACTCTGAGAATACTTAAAAGCTGAGATAATAAAATGGAATAGACAATGATATCAAGCAGTGTGACAATTGATGCACCGCAAGACTGCTTCTATTTCTCTGTAAGAATTATATTGAGATTAACTAATGAATGTACTTAAACACATCCCTTAGAGCTAGGTAATTGCAACCTGGTATGATGAAAAAGGACATGTAAAGTTTCACTGGCTAACTGAATGTTTACTTGGGGCCCATGTGGGTCTTCACAGCTTCTTAGCTATTTATATACTTTTTAGAGCCCTGGGGGGAAATTACAAATTCCATTTTATGCAAGTTTACTCATATTAGTACATAGTACAGTTGGGCCAAGATAGGCCCTTGAAAAATTATGAATGCATACTTAAGTCCCATAATGACCCTCTCTTGATTTAATCAAGGGTCCATTACTAGAGGCCAGAAGTTGAGGCCCCAAAGTATTTCTATGTATTTGTGGTAAGGTTATAAGCCTTCCTATTCCATTTATTGCATATGATATAGAGCATTGTAAGTACAGATTTTTTCTGTTTCATATTTAATGATTCAACACTTTAAACCAATGCTTTTATTGTGATAGGAGTATGACGTATGTTTTTGTTGTGATAGGAGGTGTAATGTATGGGTAACCATTGATTCTGTAGTTCTTTTGAATTGCTGATATTTGTACGAAATTGTATGCTAACATGAATTCTTGCTAATTGAGGCTAAAGTAAACTTCTCTGCAAGATAGAACATCTTGTTTGGTATTGAGCCTTNGCTAAAGTAAACTTCTCTTCAAGATAGAACATCTTGTTTGGTATTGAGCCTTACTTTTTCAGAGCCTTCTCACTATACATTACATAAATATTTGAAGATATATTTATCATCATTATCCCCTAGGAATGGAAATTTAATAGATTTAAGATTTGAAAAATCCATAGTTGATTTACAAGTGCATATTTTTGGTTTACAACAACTCTTCTAATGCTGCTATAGAAATACTGTTGCACTGCACAGTAGGCTTGTAGAACTGAAAATCCATGGACTTGTTTATTCACTAAATTTCACAAGCACATAGAGAAAATAAAATGGTTTTAGTAATATTGAAGGCATATCATTCCTCATCTTTGTAGCATCACCTCATGTTACCTCTCTAAATTAACTTTTTTAGGCTCTTCTCATGTTCTCTGTATTGATCATTTTAATGATAGTATTTCTTAATTTTTTCAAAATAGTGGAATAGAAGTAGGTGGAATTATTAGCTTTATGAACATTTTAAGTCAGGTTAGTGAACATAATATCTCCATTGGACCACCATAAAATGTACGTCTTAGTGGTAATAATTAAACAGACTTTTCGACTGAAATTTATGAATTTTTGATATAATTGTAACTAAGTTGTCACCAATTGAGAGATATTTGAGTAAAGCCTTATCTTACAAATGCATCCACTTACACAATCATGTACTGTCTATTTTGGGAGCATCATGTCATAGGTAGAACGAAGGTTTCACTATAATGGATTTGAGATAACCAAGGAGCATGTAACAGAAAACGTCTTCATAAATAATTATTTAATTGGCATACCATACAAAGTAAGACTCATGGTTTTATATCTGAATTATATACTTTGTATACTCTCTGCATAAAGGAATGAAAATTTAAGTTGAAACATTCCACTAGGAATCCTCAGTATTGTAGCATTCCTGTAAATTTTATTTCTGAATTGAACAATTTCGAATTGTCGTTTAAAAACAAGTAGTTGATGATACTGAGTTAGCTATCTCTTTCTTAAATAGCAAACTGTTAAATAAGAAGAAGGGTGAAGGCAATTGAAGATAACATGATTCAAACTTTAAATGTTGATAATCTTGCTTTATTGCTCCCACAAAAAATAATCATAATTTTAGATGCATAAGCTGTGAACTAATGCAGCAGTTGAGATGATGACTAGAGGATAGGAAAGAAATTCAAATTTCTTTTGCTACAGATGTAAATAAAACATAGTTATTCAAACATAGGTATAACATTTTTTACCAAAACTCAGGTAATCAGCAGATATGTGGGAATACAAACAGTTTCATGTTGGTGAAATATTATTGGCATACTTGAGAGAATTTGTTATTATTTGCAAAATGGTTGACAATGATCTCCTGGTAACTTGAACCAAAATTTGAAAGATGAAAAATATTTAAGAAAGTAGCCTGAAAATATAAATATGGGCAGTTGCATTATGATTATATCCCAAATTTTGCATTAATGTTTGAAGGAAAGTTCTTCATTTCCGGAAGTAACATTTTTATAGTTGACTGGATGACTGATTCAGTTCAAAGCTTATGATTTCGATTACTTAAATTCATTGTAACTGGCCCAGTTTTACTTGCAAGCACATAATCTAATGTAAGCACATTTGAGGAAACTCAAATCATTGCTTCATCCTTATCATCATCGCTTACCCTCATTTCAACTCCTACCCACTTTCATCCCACTCATCCCTAAAATCCCTGGCTTGGCCTGCACGCTCTCATGCTGCCATTATGCTGCCTACTGGTCATTGGGTGTTGGCAGGGGGCTCTTTCCGGAATGGTGCACACCCTCATGCCACCTGGGATCCACGACGCCACATGTATGAGGAGCTTACCCTTCACCCACCAGGAGGTAGG
Organism: Ladona fulva; assembly: GCA_000376725.2. Classification (NCBI taxonomy): domain Eukaryota; kingdom Metazoa; phylum Arthropoda; class Insecta; order Odonata; family Libellulidae; genus Ladona; species Ladona fulva. The sequence goes on from KZ308167.1 coordinate 1,437,554, forward strand.
GGCAGATTACCTCTGCCTCCTCGTCCCCATGGTTCAGATGAGATAATCCATCGTAGAGGTAGGTTGCTTTATTTTGATATAAGGCATATTAGAGAATCTGGATCCTTTGTACATTTTCCCTAAGGAGCACCCCTCAATCTATGTCTGACCATGAACACAAACTGTAAATTACATATATTGTATATCATCTATCTTATCAGCAGAGATGTCCGTTTTAATGCAGTATGTTAGTTTAAGAGGCATCTATTCTCAGTTTAGTATTTTCTGCATAAATTATTTATTCATTGAAGACATGACAATTACTGAAAAAAAATTGAATAAACATTTTATGCTATCTTAAAATTCGTGAAACCCTGATGAATTTGAAACAGTTTTATAATAGGAATACATTACATATTTATTTTTAACACTAGAGTATGAAAATCTAATAATGTTCCTGCTCTTGCAGATGATGTTGTATATAATCAGTCAGCTGNCACGCCACTGGAAATGTGCAAGATGTATAAATTTAAATATGAATGATTGCATTTTTAGCACAACTTGAGTAATTTTTTTCCTGCCTCTAGAATATAGGCTATTTTGCATTTACTCCATGCCTAACTGGACCCCTCCCATAGACAAATCGTAAATTGTTTGTGTGTTACATACATTTATTTCTCTTCAGTATTGATGAACGAAATACATTTCTCAAAAATAAGCATAGGCTGCTATTTGCACTTCTAAAATTGCTTTGACAGATGAAGCTTTTCCATGCATATGTGCTACCGCTGGGTATCCAACCTGAGGCAGCTTTCAACAAAGCCGAGTGCGGTACCCCTTTTTAAAATAGTGATCTTTTTTACTATGAGGTAGCTCAATTAGGCGTCGCTAAGGGTGGTTTATTGAACGTAGGGGAGAAACCCGAAATCACGCGTAGGACAAGAGAGAGAAGGGTTTATAGTTAAAAGAATGGTCAAGGAGTTGTATAGAGATATTGAGTGATAAAGGAAAATCCCCGTAACCTGTGGACACAGAGATATGAGTAGCGGGTGAAAGGGGTGAATAGGAAGAAAGAGTCAAGGTAAGATTAACAGGCTCAAGAGAACTTTATCTGGTATTTAGAATCATACTTCGCGAACCGGCAGGGAGAAACCTTTTGAACGGAAAACAATAAAATTCGAATTTGATTCTACACCATGCTAAACATTTCTCGACATATCATCATGATTCCACCGAAGACTTCGCTTCATAAGAAGAATGGGAACTTTACGAAGGGTTTGGGTTTATTACCAGCTGTTTATTGCGTAAGACATCGGTAATCGTCTCGCACAAGCATGCATAGTCTCCGGTGAATTACTGTGAAAATGTTCGAATCCTGGGATCGCTCAAAGAGACATAAATTGGTCTCTTGGCCAGGTACATACATACGTCAGATTCTAGCCCACTCGCGAAGTTTCCCTTGTGAAATTTTCATCACTTGCGTTATTCATCCCCAATTGTCAATGTAGTAAAAGAATAGTTTCTTCATANACTACTAATATGATTGCGAATGATAGTGTAAAAATATATTCTTCCTATCTGAACATTCTTAATATTTAATAACAATCAATAACCGAAGTGGTAATGGCAGTCTCATTCTCTTTGAATACTTAAATTAGCGTAATTTGGTATTGGGTCTGGCATAGTTGGTGATATTATTTCAACGTTTAAAAGGTAAGTTTCATTGGAGTTAAATTTTGGTGTTTTTTATGTTAGTACTCATAGTTTTTGAAGCATGTTTTTACATTCACTGTTTATACTTTTCACTGTAGTTCTATTTAGCTGTTGTTTTTTTAATTCATGTTATAATATAGTATTTAATTTTGGAAAAAGTAATAATTTTATTCCATTATAAATTTATGTATACACACACTATATACTATTACTTATATGCAATTTGAAATTAATAATTAGCACATTTATTGATTTATTGAAAATAATCTTAATATTTCAATCATTACTTTTTGATTCAGAGATTAAAGAATGCTGATGACTAATTTTGAATGACCCTTATTTAAAATTTTTTACATCATAAATCTTCCCAGTCCATTGAAATATTTTGTGGTATTTGCTTTTTGCTGTTTTTTTTCCCTTTCATCAACAGGCATGGAGGATGAGATATGCCCATATGCAACTTTCCACCTGCTTGGATTCCGTGAAGAGATGGATCCCTCTAAAGCAATGCAATTTCAGACTTTCCCACATCAGAATGGACATGGTGGTGGAGGTGGTAGCATTGGCACTGGAACTGGTCTAGGTGCTGGAAATGGAAATGCTTCACATGCTCATAGCCGCAGTGGATCTCAGTCAATGGTATGTCAATAATTAGCTTTATTAAATATAATACTATAACATGTACCATTTTGTACATTTATCAGTTGCATCATTTAATTGAGCATTTTTCAGTTCATCTGCAAGAAAGCCCTCTGTATGAAAGTATATGTTTTATTTTTCATTATCATGATTCATTATTAAATTTTTGCAACCTACATCAGCCTCAGTGGTGTAGGGGCTAGTATTCTAGCCAAGCAACTTGAGTTTGGGTCCTGGTCAGGGCATGTTGTCTGTGAGCATAAATGAAAAGATGAATTTTAAGACTAGTTTATTAACATGTTCACTGTCGCTGACTTTGATGTGGGTCAGGCCAGATCTTCCTGGAATACGGTTGAAGCACATGTGTTTCATATCACTAAAGCTTTCCCCTTAGATTGAAATTTTGGCTCCAGAGTTAATATTGCCAAAATGAAGAGGCAGTGATGGTGTTAAGAATAAAATTGGCCTAGTAAAGTTGCTTTTATTATTATTTCCCAGCCAAGACCTGATGCATTATTTTGTGAAAGTAACTTTCATAAATATATAGTTGCAAGCAGTATTATGTTGCTATTTTTTGGGATACATGGGAATAATAATATAAAGTATCCAAAGAGTGGCATTTCTCATGTGTTTGACTTTTACTTTAATCAGATAAATACTGAAATCCTCCTTAATAATTACTTGTGATTTTGATTCTTTCCTAAAGCCCCGAGCAGGAAATGGGAGGTATTCTAGGGTTCCCCATAATGGACCAAACTCAGCTTTCTCTCCTGAGTATGATGATCCAGCTAATTGTGAGCCTGAGGAAGAGTATGGTGGAGGAAGTAGTCAATATGGCCAGTATGGGGCTCCCTATGACCATTATGGTAGCCGGGGCTCAGTCAGCCGGAGGAGTGTTGGTAAGATATGGTCATCTTGATTGTATTATTTACAGGATTTATTTAACTAGTAAATTAATCCTTTCCTTATCACTATTATGGCTGATCCTAATGTGATGAAGCAACAGGAATTTATCTGGAAAATTTTCCTTTATTGAAATTAAAAACAAAAAAATGGTGCGAAAGCCTATGCAAGTTTATGACCAAGCAAGGCAGCACATTTAGTGGTCTATTTGTTATCAGATTATGTCTCCCATTTCACCTTATGGACATTTCTTAACCATATTTCTTCTTAAAGATTTACTATCTTCCCATTTTTTGTCACATCTTCAATAGAAATTGGATCTAGCATTGCTTCCAGTGAAGATAAACAGACTATTGTTATGAAGGTAGAAAATATAATAAACACATAGAAATGTTATCAAGGGATGACATAATATTTTAATAAGAAGTTGAATGAGTCAACTTTGTAGTAAATGCTACCTAGAATTTGACTGTTAAATTAGTCACATTGAATGATTTTCCTGGTTCATCAAGTATGTTGTTACATACTAACTTCAAGAAATATTTTACACACTAATAACTGGTATTGAAAAAAAGAATTCTCTGCTCAAATATTCTCAATTCTCTTTAAATCAATAGTAATATAACAATAAAATAAATCAAATCCCATGTAAGATGATGATGCAAAATTAATGCTTTTTACATAGCTGGTCCATCCAAAATCAGAAGTAAATGAAGTGCTTGAAGTCTGAAGTGAATTTCAAAAATCCTTTTTATTTAATGTTTTCATCCTATTATTGTCATAAAACCAGGTTCAGCTCGGAATCTTCCTGTATCTGGCAGTCCAGAACCTCCTCCTCCTCCTCCAAGGAATCATGATCCTAACAATTCATCATCATTTAATGATTCCAAGGATAGTAATGAAATATCAGAAGCTGAATGTGATCGAGACCAGCTGGTTAATAGAAATTATGGAGGTATGTGTTAATTTCATTGTCCATCTCTGTTGGATTAAAAAAAATTTTCAGAGTACATTCATATCTTAGCTATTTACTTCTTTACTATTTCTGTAATTTTATTAAATTGACTAAAGAACAACCTATTAATTGTTGTTAAATTTCTATGTTATTATGAATCCTTTGGATGACTATTTCCATCATCCTCTTTATGTTTGTGTTATGTTAGCATTGTATCTTAATTTTTAAAGAGATGATTGTAGGATAATGATGGAAACAATACATGTACCATAAAAATCAAAAACTTTATTGTTGTCATAGTAAAGGGAAGGGGTTACATGATAAAAGCTCTCAGACGTGTATGGAAGGTAGCAGAATGTTATATTATTTTATTGTATTATTATATTTTTGTTAGCAATGGCAGCTTGAAGAATGTTTCTAAAGTGGCTTTAACTCTCAGCATAAAAATGAAATCTTGAATTTTCATGCAAATGGACAATTAACAATTTGGAATCGTTTTCAGTATATGTTTTCAGTTGGCTAATTTATAATTATTGATCCTTATTTTACTATGAAATGAAAGTTGTTATAAATAAAAACACACTGTAGAGTATTTCATCAACATGGAGAGAGAGAGAGGAAGAGAATTGATCATTCTTTTCTCAGATATAGGTAATGAAAACATGTGGCGTTGATTATGGAATTGAGAGATTACCACAAAACATAATAGCTTTTTAGGAATATTTTATTTAACAGGTTAATTAATCTTGATAAACTATGCTTGCAACATTTTTTTTCTTGGCCTTTTCTGTTAGTAGAGGTTCTGAACTATTTTGTTTCTCTGAATATTATCCAACTACTAATATGATTGCGAATGATAGTGTAAAAATATATTCTTCCTATCTGAACATTCTTAATATTTAATAACAATCAATAACCGAAGTGGTAATGGCAGTCTCATTCTCTTTGAATACTTAAATTAGCGTAATTTGGTATTGGGTCTGGCATAGTTGGTGATATTATTTCAACGTTTAAAAGGTAAGTTTCATTGGAGTTAAATTTTGGTGTTTTTTATGTTAGTACTCATAGTTTTTGAAGCATGTTTTTACATTCACTGTTTATACTTTTCACTGTAGTTCTATTTAGCTGTTGTTTTTTTAATTCATGTGATAATATAGTATTTAATTTTGGAAAAAGTAATAATTTTATTCCATTATAAATTTATGTATACACACACTATATACTATTACTTATATGCAATTTGAAATTAATAATTAGCACATTTATTGATTTATTGAAAATAATCTTAATATTTCAATCATTACTTTTTGATTCAGAGATTAAAGAATGCTGATGACTAATTTTGAATGACCCTTATTTAAAATTTTTTACATCATAAATCTTCCCAGTCCATTGAAATATTTTGTGGTATTTGCTTTTTGCTGTTTTTTTTCCCTTTCATCAACAGGCATGGAGGATGAGATATGCCCATATGCAACTTTCCACCTGCTTGGATTCCGTGAAGAGATGGATCCCTCTAAAGCAATGCAATTTCAGACTTTCCCACATCAGAATGGACATGGTGGTGGAGGTGGTAGCATTGGCACTGGAACTGGTCTAGGTGCTGGAAATGGAAATGCTTCACATGCTCATAGCCGCAGTGGATCTCAGTCAATGGTATGTCAATAATTAGCTTTATTAAATATAATACTATAACATGTACCATTTTGTACATTTATCAATTGCATCATTTAATTGAGCATTTTTCAGTTCGTCTGCAAGAAAGCCCTCTGTATGAAAGTATATGTTTTATTTTTCATTATCATGATTCATTATTAAATTTTTGCAACCTACATCAGCCTCAGTGGTGTAGGGGCTAGTATTCTAGCCAAGCAACTTGAGTTTGGGTCCTGGTCAGGGCATGTTGTCTGTGAGCATAAAAAAAAAGATGAATTTTAAGACTAGTTTATTAACATGTTCACTGTCGCTGACTTTGATGTGGGTCAGGCCAGATCTTCCTGGAATACGGTTGAAGCACATGTGTTTCATATCACTAAAGCTTTCCCCTTAGATTGAAATTTTGGCTCCAGAGTTAATATTGCCAAAATGAAGAGGCAGTGATGGTGTTAAGAATAAAATTGGCCTAGTAAAGTTGCTTTTATTATTATTTCCCAGCCAAGACCTGATGCATTATTTTGTGAAAGTAACTTTCATAAATATATAGTTGCAAGCAGTATTATGTTGCTATTTTTTGGGATACATGGGAATAATAATATAAAGTATCCAAAGAGTGGCATTTCTCATGTGTTTGACTTTTACTTTAATCAGATAAATACTGAAATCCTCCTTAATAATTACTTGTGATTTTGATTCTTTCCTAAAGCCCCGAGCAGGAAATGGGAGGTATTCTAGGGTTCCCCATAATGGACCAAACTCAGCTTTCTCTCCTGAGTATGATGATCCAGCTAATTGTGAGCCTGAGGAAGAGTATGGTGGAGGAAGTAGTCAATATGGCCAGTATGGGGCTCCCTATGACCATTATGGTAGCCGGGGCTCAGTCAGCCGGAGGAGTGTTGGTAAGATATGGTCATCTTGATTGTATTATTTACAGGATTTATTTAACTAGTAAATTAATCCTTTCCTTATCACTATTATGGCTGATCCTAATGTGATGAAGCAACAGGAATTTATCTGGAAAATTTTCCTTTATTGAAATTAAAAACAAAAAAATGGTGCGAAAGCCTATGCAAGTTTATGACCAAGCAAGGCAGCACATTTAGTGGTCTATTTGTTATCAGATTATGTCTCCCATTTCACCTTATGGACATTTCTTAACCATATTTCTTCTTAAAGATTTACTATCTTCCCATTTTTTGTCACATCTTCAATAGAAATTGGATCTAGCATTGCTTCCAGTGAAGATAAACAGACTATTGTTATGAAGGTAGAAAATATAATAAACACATAGAAATGTTATCAAGGGATGACATAATATTTTAATAAGAAGTTGAATGAGTCAACTTTGTAGTAAATGCTACCTAGAATTTGACTGTTAAATTAGTCACATTGAATGATTTTCCTGGTTCATCAAGTATGTTGTTACATACTAACTTCAAGAAATATTTTACACACTAATAACTGGTATTGAAAAAAAGAATTCTCTGCTCAAATATTCTCAATTCTCTTTAAATCAATAGTAATATAACAATAAAATAAATCAAATCCCATGTAAGATGATGATGCAAAATTAATGCTTTTTACATAGCTGGTCCATCCAAAATCAGAAGTAAATGAAGTGCTTGAAGTCTGAAGTGAATTTCAAAAATCCTTTTTATTTAATGTTTTCATCCTATTATTGTCATAAAACCAGGTTCAGCTCGGAATCTTCCTGTATCTGGCAGTCCAGAACCTCCTCCTCCTCCTCCAAGGAATCATGATCCTAACAATTCATCATCATTTAATGATTCCAAGGATAGTAATGAAATATCAGAAGCTGAATGTGATCGAGACCAGCTGGTTAATAGAAATTATGGAGGTATGTGTTAATTTCATTGTCCATCTCTGTTGGATTAAAAAAAATTTTCAGAGTACATTCATATCTTAGCTATTTACTTCTTTACTGTTTATAAAATATTACTTTCTCTTTGTAACATTCAACCAGATTAAAAATTAAATCAAAAACTATTATCAATCAAAATCAAATTTTAAAAAGCTTTATATAAATTTTTGATGTGGTTTATTTATGAGATTATTGCTATTACTATAAAATTTTAGCATCTTAACAAAATTATATTATAGATGCACATGATGTTTTGCAATTCACATATATAGTTGTTTTGCTTTGAGGCATAACTTTAACTATTGCCAATAAAGAGGAATGTCTTGTTGATAATAATTTGATAATGAAAAATCATACTTTGAAACATTTTTATGGCACATTTATACCATTTGTGTTACATTTTGTGAGGCTGGAAAATTGATAGTTCATGCTGTAAAGGGAAAGTATTTAGGAATAAGATTTCTCTATTTTATTAAACAAATTATTTAGCAAGAATTAAGTATCGAAGTTCTTGTCATGTTAACCTCAGTTCTAAGCAAAGAAAAGTTGTAGAAAAGAAATCTTTCAAAAACTTTTAATCAAGTATGCACTAAACATTTTTTATATTTTTGTCTTTTTCTTTATAATCCTTTGTTTACTTTTCTATCCCTGAGTAGCTCGTTTTCAGTATATGTTTTCAGTTGGCTAATTTATAATTATTGATCCTTATTTTACTATGAAATGAAAGTTGTTATAAATAAAAACACACTGTAGAGTATTTCATTAACATGGAGAGAGAGAGAGGAAGAGAGTTGATCATTCTTTTCTCAGATATAGGTAATGAAAACAGAGATTACCACAAAACATAATAGCTTTTTAGGAATATTTNTCATCAAATAAGCTACATATTATAATATGTTTTTTATACTCATACTAGCATGGACTAATGATTTCTAATCTTATGAATCTTTGAATATTTTTAGAGACCTAGAGGTCTATCCATTCTTTTATCTTTCTATCGCCCTAGGAATCACACCCCCTCCCCCTTGCAACTTATCTCTGTATATCAATGCCTAGTTTATATATTTAAGAAATATGTTGTTTCGTAAATCGTAGGAATAAAACCCAACAGTAAAATCTAAAAGTAACAATTCTTGCCAACTCTTAAAAAAAATACTTTCTGCAATCATTCCTTACATTCAATTTTTTAGTCATGAGAAGTATTAAGTTTGATTGAACTTATTTTTTAAATTAGGCTCCTATTCCAACAAACAATATAGTTACTTCATTGGCATTATGTATCTATGGTATGGTTTGGCTATTAACAATATGATTAGGATATGACTATCAGTACATACATCTGAAGTAATGATGTTTCTTTGTAAAGGTAGTTGGTAGTTTACTAATAGCATTGATGATTACACAATACTTAGAAGGATATCATGCTGATACATCTCTGTGAAGATTGTTTAAACGTAGGTAATGAGAATATAATTTTAATCTCTTTAATTTTCTTGAGTGCTCCTGTTAAAAAATTCCTGTATTTTCTCTTTACAACAATCATATCAAAAAAGAACTTGAAATTATATCTTAAATTATCTTATAGAAATTCTCATCCTTATCAAATGATTTATCTAAGTTTCTATTTCCCTTAATTTTAATGTTACTTCTAAATTATTAATTTTTGATTAAAATGATGTATTTCAATATTTCTCTCAATATTTTGTGCATTACTGTTTTGAACTTTCTAAAAAAATGGTTCATTTTACCATTGGTCAATCAAAGCTTTCATTCACATGGTTGTTAACTTTATGAGTTCTTGTATGACTTTTCACAGGTGTCAAGTATTGATATATGATTTAACCTGTTAATTTTTAATAAAAAGAAGAGCTCAGCTTAGATAATCTTTCATAATGAAATGTAGTGCAGTGAGGATAACTCAAATAGCTGTGTGACATCATTTTTACCTATCAATTGCTAGAACTGTCATTTTTGTGTTAGATATGGTTTATCTTCTTGGCTGTATCTTGAAATATTCCCCTTAACGTTTAAAAGATATTTTTAAGTTTCATACTATTTCCTCTTACCTTTTAGAAGTGAATGTTTATACAATTTAAAATATTCCAATATAATGTAACATAATTTTGTTTATATTTTGATTCATCATGAACTATTTATGCCTCTTGATGCAACACAAGGAGTAAGTTATCACTATTTTAGGTTTCATGCTTATGCAAATGGAATATATTTGATTTAGAATCACAACCTTGGTTTTTTTCAGTTGCTTTTTAACACATTTAATTTTAGGATTCTTTTCAAAATATATAGGAATATTTTCAAGTTTTAGATATATTTTATAACATGCTACTGTGATATAAAAGCTTTAAATTTTTAGCATTTTGTGAGTGATACCTTTACTTTGCATATAATCACAAAGTTAAGACTTTTAATATTAGCATGCACTATTCAATAAAAAGTAGAATTCTTGTTCAGTGTGATTGTATTTGTGTTATGGTTGTTGAAGGAATGCTGATTACATTTTTGCAAATTTGAGCCTTATTTGTAGCTATAATTATGGCTGTAGAAAATACTGGTGAATTACTTTTGGGCAATGCTTAATGCATTTGGAATTTCTTAGTAATCTTAATTATCATAAAAAAATAATTTTTGATTCATCATTTCAATTTGCTTATTAACTTCCAGTGAAGGAAGTTTTTAGGAACTGTATTTTTCATTTCGGTTTCAGTCAGTGTCAGGGCCAACTCCAAGGATGGCATGACCACTGAAGAAATGAGAAAACTGATTGAGAGGTCAGTGAAAATTGACTTCAGTTTAACTAACTAACCTTAACCCCTTTACATGGATAAGAGCCCATTTTTAAGTGTCACTGAAATCTAACAAACCTTTTCATTGAAGAAGTTTTGTTCATGTGCAACTGTTTAATGATGTAATGCATGATAAATTTGTGTTGACTGCTATGGTGAAGGTGGAAAAAACTTGATATATTAATTGATCAGATAATTCATGGCTTTAGGGAGTGCCATTATAGTTGTTGCATGCCTGTATAAGGTGTGTGAAAATCATGTAATAAACTTTTGATATTTTGGATGTTTGTTATAGCCCAACTATCCTCCATAGAAGAATGATATATCCTGTGGTGTAAATTTGTGAATATTAATAGATTTATTGCTAAAATAATTGGAATATGAAGAGATGTTTCTTAAACATTTGATAAGGAGATATAATATTGGTTCTTTGGTTTGTGCTCTCTTTGTGGGAAAGCAACTCAGTTCAAATAAGGGAAATATTTATAAACTAATCAAACTAGAGGAAATTGCTTTTACATTGACATTTCAAAGTATTATAATTATAGGTTTCTAGGAATATCTCCATTTAATATGTTTTGAACAAAGTGTAAAATTGTCTCTTCTGGTAGATGCAGAGTTAACACTTTTGATTAATGAAAGTGTTGACTAAAATCTATTATCGCCTTAAGGAGTCATTGTTGAATGTTCCTGTCCCCTTACACTAAAATAAAAGTTTCTCTCTATTGTTATTATGGGTGGGCATCTATAGGCTAAAGCTCTTAATTACAAATATCATTATGTTTATTATTATGTTTCACAGACCTTGAGCAGGTTAAAACAGTTCAATATTTATTGAACAATCACTCTGCTGAGAACATGTTAAACCAAGTCAAAAAAAAAATAAATGCATGATTTTCACTCACACCAATTTAAAACCTCTCTGTATTGTGATCCATTGATAATGTATTTCTGTTATATGTCATGTCATGAAAATATTCTTTAATATATACTTTTTTATTTCATGATGTACATAACCAGGAAACCGTAAGTTATTAAATATGTGCACTGTGTTTTAACTTGAATGAAAGTAAATTTTAATTGCATTCCCTTTAGCAAACTGATGAATGTTTGCATTTGTAGTTGTGAATATCTCTCTCTTCTTATTGATGCATGAGTATTCATATTGTATTAAATTGTTGTTGCTTTCTTGATGAATTTCATTTGAGTAATTTTTCTTAATTTGTGACTGTCAGTGAATAATATTTCATGTTTAGTTCAAAATTAGTTTTCGATTTTTCCTTTCATGCATGTCAAATTATGCACTTCATGAAGTCTACAAAGACTAAAAATAATGATTAGTAACATTTACAGTTTCTTTCTGAATACAGTCAAGATACATGCAAATTAATCCTCACTCATTTTATTGTACTTAAAACAGTATATTAACAACCAAAGCGTGTGAAACCTACAGTTACAGTTTCTTAAAATCCCTGAATTTTAAGAATATAAACATGGAAAAAAATGGTGGGCAGCAACTGGTAAAATGTAGTATTTTTGTTTCATGGTTACTTTAGTAATAGAGTTAGACAAAGTTTAGCTTAAGTTGAAATCTTGTACACATACTTGAAAATGCATGTTTTTAATGAATTCAGGAGAACCTATAAAAGACAGTTATTGAGTTTTCTGTGTTTAGGTAGACATTTCACATTCTGTTAGACTTAAGTAAATAAATGATCCAGAACATTGAGAGCAATTTTGGCATCCTTGCTTGCTTGTTCTCTATGAAGATAATCCTTGACAGTCAGTTGGTGTCAGTGTAATGTTGCCTGAAAAAGGATATAGTCTTGACAAAGATAATCTGTTTTCCAGAAACGAAGCAGCAGGAGGGCACCACATGCAAAACGGACTCACACCCTACGATACTGTGGCAGTGTAACCTCTAGTCCTCCTCCTATATTGGCATTGGTTAGAGGGGAAGATTGAGTGAGGCATCAGACTGATTGAGAGTTGAAAGAAAGAGTCCCCACTCCCCTGTTCCCTCCCTTTGAGTATGTTTGCATGTGTCTGCCTTGAGTGGAAATGTGAGTTATCCCAGCATTGCTGTGAATGGAATATTTGGCTCAGTCACCTGGTCTTTTTTATTCATTTTAAACTTGTGCACAATACATATATAAGATACAGCCTCATGCTCAACATTTTCATTGACTCTTTGCTAGGTTGCCTCTAAGATACTCAACAATATCCAATCCCTTTCACTTATTTATATCTTGTTGATATAATGGGATGGCAGGTTTCCAGTCATTGTTTAAACCATTGAATTGATGAATTTTAACTTTTCATTTAAAAAAAATGTTAGTTATTTGTTGTTATGTGATTGAATGCCATTTTATTTCCCAATTAAGTCCATTTGAAATGAAATTAAAGCACAAAATTCACTTCAAATGCATGACAACCAGGGTAGTTGGTTACCTATGAGGATGAAGGCACCAATAATATGTAACAATTTATTAATGTCTTTTATTGGATTATAAATCTCAAGCGCTTTCATTAAATTTAAAGCTCAACTTTTTGACATGTGATACTATGTGGCGTAGAAGTTGTTGTTGTGAATTCTTGGTATAGTAGTTAATTTCCTTTACATAGCATTGATTCATGCAGCATAAAAGTTTTGTCTGACCAAGAAAATTTGTACGTTTTTTTGTTGATGTATGAAATTTTCAATGTCAATAGGTGTCTATAAAAGGAATTCTTCTTAGAATCAGTAAAGGTTCATTACATCTAATACCAGTGTTTAAAGTGTCATGCAAAAACACATGAGTTTATCCTATTACTATTGCATTTATTTGAAATCAATGGTTGGAAAAGATGGGTGTCAAGTCTGTTCTCAAGGGATGTTGTGAAAATCTTTTATTAATTTATAGCTTTGCTAATTATAGCAATGATAGTAAAATATATAACATCCAAAATATATATATTATATATATATTAAATGCAATGTTCCAGTAGTGCTTGGATAAGTGAATTTTAAGCTTTGTTTAAATAAATAATGAATGTGTGGCATATATTATGAGCACACTAATGATATCTCTTACTGCTAGGAAATTTACTTACTTGTTTGAAAAATCTAGAAGATTACGTATCAAACTCTAGAATCCATACATCAAGCTTTTAAGACTGTAAATTATATCATCTATTTATGTGTACACAAAAATTCAATGTGTAATATCTGTATCACAAACGCAAGCTTCTGAGTGTATCAATATTGGTGTAACCTCTTGAATTTTTTTCTACACTGTGCCAAATGCACAGAATGAATATACAATGAAGCAGATGATGATGCAAATTCATTAATCTCTAAAATATAGTATGCTATAACAATTCAGTGTTTCTCATGTCTTTATTTGTACTTGAGATTAAGTATTAATTTAAGAGTATCCCAAGAGGATAAGAGTTTCATTTTCGATGATATTTAATCAAATCTTGTTGATATTATGACATGATATTAAATTATTACAATTGTTTAAAGTGGCTTGTAATGGATCCTCACAATTTGGCTTTTATCTGTCTGTTTTGGATTGGTGTTTTTTACTTAGGAACTAACATTACTGCAGATTTAAAGTAGGATTGTGAGAGATATTTGTACCAAAGTTGTGACATTTCTGGATCTAGTGTTAATAAATTTACAGTCAAATATCCTAATTTCAGAGTTGTTTTTTTTATTCATGTATGTACCTTTGCCTATTATGGACTAAAGATTACAAATTCAGTTCTAAAATTCAACTTATGTTTTATGCATATAATATTTTAATTTAAACTCAATTAAATAAAGGTCATTTTACCTTTCTTTTTGTATGTTGTTCCAACATTTAAAATGGCATATATTATTTAAAAGTTTTATAAGTATTACAAGATTATTATTATTAGTTATAGAAGTATTAACAGATTTGCATATTGAGTTATCAAAAAAGTTCTGAATTCTAATCCTTTTACATCAAATTCATTATCTTCACCAAAATTTCCTTCTTGAAATCATGATGCATGTTATACACTAAAAATACACAAATTCTGTTTAAATGCAAACAAATACAGAATGAGTTTATAGAGGTGGAGTGATCTCTATCCCTAATCATTTTTATCATTATGTCATTTATGGTTTCATCCTAATTGAGTATAATTACTTTTTTGGAAAGAATGTTTCATTGGATTGGGTTTAAAGGGAGAAGCAGAAACATGTACTTGATCTCTAGTATGGCTGAAATATAGTTTCAGTATGATGAAGGCTGTGATTGCTCTCTGCCTGGAAAAGAACCATTGTTCCACTCTCATCCTCCAATTTAACCAATATGGAATGAATATGAGAATTTCTGGAATATTATATTGGGTTTATTGTGGTTCTCTTTAAGCCAGAAACTACTCCTTGATTATTGAACAGCATTGAAAACATAAAGTCATGGAAAGATAATTCTTTCAGGATGTTTAAAGTGAAAATCAATTTGAAGAAGGAGCTTATTGTCAAACAGTCTCTTTGACTAATAGAATAGAGACTTTACAATAGAATGAACAACCAATAGAAATAGATAAAATAAATAAATTTTGGAGTATTAGTAGACTACAGAGTTTTGAAGCTACAAATGTTGTTTAAGGTTTTGTAATTTACCTCTCCCAAACTAAATTAAAGTCTGGTTAATATAAAGACTTTTAAAGAGTATATTTTATGTGTGGTATTTTAACTTTGTATTCAAAGTAATTATGATATTAACATTATATTTAATGTAAGTAATGTTTCTATAGCATCAAAACATTTCGAGATAATGGAATGTAGTTCTAAAAACCCAAATGACTACAGTTTCCTAAGGTACACATACAAGATTACGACATGCCTTATGTTTCTCTTAAAAATTGGTTCCTGAAGTCTTTCCCCATAATTGAAAGGATGCTTTTTTCTGTGGAAAGAAATGTTTAGCTTGTTAAAATGCTTGTTAGCTACATACATGAGTCTAAGGAGTCCACGTTTTTAGTATTTTGAGATTCAAAGACAGAAAGGAATAAAATTATAATTTTCTGCAATACACTGTATTTGATATGTCGATGTAGGGTGATGTACTTTGTCTCACAAAAACTGTTCATGTACACGTCTTCATAAAGTTTGTGTAGATGAAAATGGAATAATAGAGAGATAATGAATGCTTGTAGAACAAAATCATTTCCCTAATTCGCCAACTTGACGCAAAATATAATGTAGGGTAAGAATTCATCGATTGTCGTTGGTTTATCAGTAAGCTGAGAGAAAATTGTTTTTTAGATTAGATTCGACGCAAATATAAGTAAAAAAATAAAGTTTTTTACATCCCATAAATCACTGCAGTTCAAAAAATGTAGCATTCATCAGCATGTAAGAACATACATTTTCGACTGTATTTAAAGACACCGCCAGGTGCCGATGATGCCGGGTGGACGATCTATCGACTTTATAGGTGAGCTAGTCGAGTCAACTTGAATTTGCAATGTTGGCTACTGTTATGGTCACGTTCCCCTTTCAACTTAGAGATTTGGTATGCATGGTATGCATCAAGAGTTTGAAAAAGTGATGTGTGTTTTGCAGCATCATGGAAGAAATTATTTGCAGACGATTCACGGAGGACATTCATCATGTGAACACTTTTTTAGAGTTACTTGCTTTAGTTGATTCAGTCAGTTCAAAGGAAGCAGTCAATCAAATGTTACAAAAATTATTGGCTGGTTTCAAAGATGATAACCAGGGCATTGAGGAAATTGATTGTTTAAAACTGGTGCTACTTTGCAAACTTCGACTGGAATTGAAAGAAAAAACAGACGGAATTTCTATTCAAAACTTCAGATTAGTACTTCGAGCATGCTTATTTCTACCAAAAGATGCGCGCAAGTTGGTTTATTTAGATGCTTTAGAAGTAGCACTGTGGTTACTAAATGATGACGACTTTAGAGTAATTGCCTCTGATGTAATTAAAATAGTTCAGATATCCTTGAGTAATTATATGACAACAGGTGTATGTGTTCACGAAAATATAGAAATTTCTCCATTGCACCTTCTGAAGTTACTTGAGAAAACGATACAGATATTTTCTACAAGGTTTCCTCGTAAAACTTTTGAAGAAAACGAGTTTCAGAAATGTTTAAATATAGATAGCATCAGTGATCTTTTAGTTGAGATTGCTGTCAATGACAATGGGATATTATCATCCAATGTCTTAACCAAGTTAATTCCAGTTGTAGTTGAAGCGTCTTCCAGCCATTTGCTTTTGTCCAAATTATGGGTGAAGTTATCTACAAGTTGGAAAGGAGACAACTGGAAGGAAGTGGATTTTGGTAGAACCTATTTGGTTCTGTCGTCAGTAGCCTACCTTCATTTTAATTCGACTATTGGAAACGAAAGGGAAGAATCTTGCATTCTTGTGCTGGATAATAAATTTTGGGAGATTATCCTTTTCGGTATTGGCCAGAAAAACCCTACAGTAAGAAAACAAAGTAGATTTATGCTTAGAAAAGCTTTGGACTTCATCATAAGTAATTCATCCGAAATATGCAAGTATATTTCAACTGAATTGTTTTTTTGGAATCGTGCTCATTGTAAAGATTATAATGAATCATGGAATGAATACTTCTTGATTTTAGAAGCTTTGGAAGAGAAACAGTTTCACTTAATCGAGCCACTGTTGATCATTTTTGAAAAGCTCGTTAACAATAGCAGCTCATGTATTTCCATTGCATGGGTGCTTCCAGTCTATCAAAGAATGTTTAGTCATGACAATAATCAAATAGTGAGGTTTGGTTTGCATTCTTTTTTATCTCTTGACGTAGCACGTTTTGTTCCATCCAATGGTAACATTGTGTCTTTTTTGCTCTACCCTTTACTAGAGACGTTGAACAACACACATTTATATCTGAAACAAGATGATAAAGAATTTGATGTTGAGTATTCTTTCGCCAAAATGTTATCTTCATTGTCACAGTGTTCAAACGATAGCTATTGTTCCTTTTATGATGAAATTCTGACGAGGTTTTCTGAAGTCTCTTGGGGCCCTGTGCCTCTTTTTTATCTCATGAAGTCATTCTCATCTCTCAACCTGGAAAGGAAAGTTTGGCAAATATCATCCTTGATGAACTTAAAATTATTTTTAACCAACACCCTGCATACTCATAGTATATATATCAGAGGAGCAATTCAGTCTTGTGCTTTAAAGGCTATGGTTAATTTATTAAGTACGGAAACTCTTGACATTTTTGATTTAACTGATGTCATTGGGGCATTTTGTCAGAATGAATCATTGAAAAGAGGTTCCTATTCATGGAATTTACTTGTTGAATGGTTCAAGAAGATTTTTGACAGTGACAGAGCTCTTAAATACGTGTCAGCTTCTCTTTATCAATTGAATGATTCTTCAGGCTCAGAAATATATGTGAATGAGAAAGCAGTGGCTCGCATGGTCATCGTACTTTGTGATGCTTCTTTCCTACTTGCCAATAATGGAATGGGCAAATTTGAAGTGTTCTGTCATGTAATGAGGCCTATACTCCAGCATTTAGAAAGCTTAGATTCCAGGCCTTATGCATCTGACTCCTACGTTGGAACTGCCATTTGTTTTTTGTGTGGTATGATGGAAGAGTGCAGTCCTTTTCAGGAAAATGATTCAACACTTGATGCTGTTATTTCAGTTGTCACCCCTTTAATGGAGAGCATGATTTATTATTTAAGGAAGAAGTTGTTCAATGTCAGAAACGTGAATGATTTCAACTCCATAAGAGTATATTTGAGGGCCTTGAATACTTTTGTGAATGAGAAGGAAATCCTGTCATGTTTTTTGGAACATTCTGATGGTTTGATTGATGATGCCTTCCATGTTCTTGAGTTAGATAAAGAGTTCGTACTGTGTAAGTATTTTTCTTTCCAAATTTTGTGTTTATTTGGGAATTTGCTCGTATGTAACAGAAGTCTTGTTCCTGGGAAAGTAGCTTTGAATTATAGAAATAAATTGTCTTTGTTTGTGCTGCGTGTATTAAAAAATGGACTTCTCAACCATTGTGGTGCTATTAAAAGTGATGAATTTAATGATGCTGGGGAAATGAATAATTTCAAAGGTCAAATTATTACAGAGTGTATCAAATCATTGTGGTTTATGACATACTGTGATTTGAAGATTAATTCAAGATCTGAAGAATTGATACTTACTGTTAGAGACATGGATTTGATTTTAGAAGATGCTATTGAGTCATTAGAAATAGGAGGAAAAGAGGTTCTGTTACCAGTGATGAAAGTGTTTCAAGTCCTTTTACCACGAGCAATGGAAAATTCATTTGAATTATCTTGGAAATTTTGTAATATTTGTTGGAGGGCAACATTTGAACACAGAAAATCTGATTTTTTCTGGTTGGCCTTCAAGGAATTTATACAGATGGTATTTCAGTTTAAAATAATGCTGCTGTCCAACTGCGAGATAAATATTATCAAGGTAAATCACTGAATGATGTGTAGAAATAGTATATGTAAGAAATTCAATATCTAAGGAATGAAATATATTTTCTTTGTTAGCTTAGTCAAGAATTGTTAGCCCAAAGCCAAACAGTGGGAAGGATATTCAGATTATTTATCAATCATTTATACCATGAAACATGTAAAAATGGAACTCTGATTTGGAAGAAATATTACAATGTGTTGGTGGACTCTTTAACATATGGACCAGTTCTGAGGAAGGATCAGAAGTAAGTAAGAATACACATCTCAAAGAAAAACACTTCATAGCTTTCACAAGAGATGTAATTGGACTGGTTTTGTCCTGCTATCTTCAGGTGTCCATCTGAAACTGGTCAAATAAAAAATCTCTTGAGGAAGCTAAAAAAGTGTTTTTCTATAAGATGAATGGGATGAGTAAGATGTGTTTTATTTTATGTGTAGGATATTTGTATTCTTAAATTTTGAATTTCAAAGTGTTAGCGCAAATATTCTATTGTTTTCAGAATCTACAAGGACACCTGTGAATATATACAGTCATTTGGGGCTGAGTACACTGTTAATTCTTTTCTATCAAGGTAAATATTTATTATCGTTTGTTAATTAGTCATCTTCAAACAATTCAGGAACTTACACAGTAAGGTCAATTGTCTGAATACTCGAATGTATGTATAAGCCATTAAAAATTTTTTTGTGATTCATCTTTAAGCATTGTTTTATACGTTGAACTAAGATCAAGATAATCATCAAATGGATCAATATTATACTATTTTTTTTAGTTTTAGAAAATAAAAAAGAATATTCATCTATATATTTAATCTGAGGAAATTTATTCGAAACCTGAGAAAATTTCTGTGGTTACAGTGATTACATAAGTGACACCTCTGTTCGGATAAAAGGAATAAGTATTATGCTTTCAATTATGGAATCTGAAAGAAGGGGTGTACCTGAAGCTAAAGGAATGACAGAATTGCTTGCTGACTGCTTAGGTAAAAGAGTATTGGAAAATATTGATGTAAAGTCTCGGTATTATGGAAATTCACATGTTCATAGACTGAAACAAAGGGCAATGCAGAATCTACTTATCTTGGAAACATCTATGAGCAAGGTGAGTCATTTTCCTTGAAATTTTATTTAATCATTTCATGTATCTTAAAAGTGAAATACGTTGACTCTGCCCTTGGCTATTTTTTATATGAAATTAGTATTTTAAATGATTCTCTGCAAACCCAATCATAGGATCATGATATTATATTTGCTAGTCTTTTTACCTTTTCTTTATAGTATCTTACTTACCTGGTAGTAGAAATGATTGCCTTTTATATAGGCTTAAACTTGACATTAACTGCTTGCAACTTGTGAAATTGAAGTACAATTTTATTAAATATCCCATTTCTTCTTCAAAACATTCCAAATGTAAACTTGAAGGAAAGAAGAGAGCAGCTTCTGGTTTCAGTTTGTGATAGTCTTGCAATTGAAAGTCACCAACCAAGTGTAAAGTACCTTCAAGAATGGCTTTTGGTGAGGATTTTAACTCGTCATCCTGATTTTAGAGGAAGGATGTGGGAGATATTTCAGCAGGTAATCCACTGATATTATTTGTTGTAGACATTTAGACTGTAATCATTCATTTCAAATTGGGTTGCTACTTTTAAACTATTGTAAGATTAATACTGTTTAAAATCTTTTAAAATTCGTTTTCAGTTAAGGATGTTTGAATTACAATATGGCTGTTGAACTGCAAATTTTTTTGAAATTGGAATATTCTTAAAACAGAAATAATATGTTTTTGTGGACTTTTCTTTGTCTTTGCCAATAGATATTCTATTATTCATCGGAGTAACTGAAAATTGCTTGTAAATGTTTTTGAAATCAATCTTAACAATTTGAATATATGTTGTTGAATTATTCAATATTTCATATCCTTCTTGCATGAAAAATTATTACAATTGTTATTTTTCGATACAATGTATTTAATTATATATANAATAAATATCAGTGTACAGAATCTGAATTAGTCTTAGGATTCTATTTTTGAAGTTCATAAGAATTAAATCTGTTAGATGAAGTGATATTTCAAGTGCAGACTTTTCATCTTAGAATAAAAATGGTTACTCACAGGTTGGGTTGAAAAGACCAGGCTGTATGGGTTCATTCATTGCTGTGATGTATCACTTGACCAAAACTACTCCTCAAGAGCAGTTGGAGCAATTTGTGAAGGAGTGCTTGCAGCATATTTTGCCTTGCTGTATGGCTCAACAGTTCAGTGTGCGGCTTTATGCTCAGGTAACTTTTCCTAAAAATTTATATTTGAATTAAGAAATACTGAGAGACCTAAGTTAATTTGCTGCTTTTATTTATTGCTTATTGAGTTAAGTTCAAGATGTGTAAAGTTCCTCAAACATAAAGTATAAAATAATTAACATCTTTCTGATTTTGAATTGCTGCCTCATAACAGGCACTATAGGTGATAATTCAGTGGTTTGGTTTTGGTTTACAACGGCTTTAGTTTTTCCTTGGTCAATGGCAAGTGGCTGCTATAAAACAAATGTCTAGGTAGGCTTCAGTTTCTAATGCGTTCTGACATATATTGATGGTTAAAAATGGCTTTTATGACTATTCATTTTATTAATGATAATTTTTTGTAGCAAATAGAAGTTCATAAATTATACAACCTATCCCCTGGACAACTAAGGGTATTGTTGAATTCTACCTCATGCATAATCCATTTAAAATACTTGGGAATAATCAGTTCATATAGAGTTAACTGATGACTCAAGACATTTTATGAATAGTAGGCAATTTTCTGAGATTCCAGCATATGCAAAGTACAATATGCAAGTTGGAGGGGCTGAAATACACCTATGCAGGAGTATTTCTTACAACCTGATTAACTAAGAAACAGGTTTTTTTGTCACAATCAATATGATGAAGAAATGTCTTGGCAAATAGGGAATATGTTTGGGAGACGAATGAAATATCAATACCAACAAGCTTTTAAAGCTGTTATTTCCTGTAAATTCCATGACAGCATAATGTTTATAAAAATCTAGAATTTAATTTTTCGGAATTCTGCTACAATTCCCTACAACCATTCAATTACTAGCAAATTTGTTTGAAATTTATCCAGGATCAAATAAATGATCTAACGGTAATAAATATATTGAGTTATTGTGGTCTTAAGATGGGTACTTTCTGGCTTAGAGGACCAGATATGTATGATAACAGACATATGTAGATTTCCGTTTTGCTTGGTGGGAGCATTTACTAGTTGTCTGTGTCTATGTAAGTACCCTTCAAGCAACCTTTCAGCATGTGGAAGGTGGTAATAGTAATACTATATACCAGTTTGTAATAAAGCTTGGCTGTGGGATATTCTGCCTTGGAAAATGAGGGTAATCCTTAAACAGATTACTGTTATTAACTAGTTTACCTCTGTGTAACCCTGAATTATGCTAAATCAGTTGTCCTGTGACAGGAACAGCTTTCAATGTAATGAGTGGTGTTAAAATGTGAGCAAGTAAACAATGTGTATTAAAATGTATGCATATTACAGTCTCATGTGTTTCATTTAAATCATTCTACTCTTTATTTGCTGTAGATATTCTTATTTAAATAATTTATTTTAGATTTCACTGAAAATTATTTGTTTCTGACTTACAGGTTGTTATTCACAAGCTGTGGGAACTCATTCTTAGTTGTAATTTTGAAATGGTGGTGAAGGAGTACAAAGTGGCGTATGATTGTTTAAACAGTGGCTTTGACCAGGCTAACAATGTTCAGAAAAATCTCAAGAAGCTGAAGGAGAACTTTTATTTTCATGCATTTCACCCAACTGATCATTTTAGCCTTGAGGTAGGTTATAGATTTATAGGAAGAAAATTTAAGGTCGTTCTGTAAATGTTCTCAAATGCTTCTTATGTTTACATATTGCTCGTATTGTGAGTCTAACAATTTAGTGCATACAAGGACAAGGGTAAGATGACTTGGCATGATAAGTCGTGCATCTAGGAAAATTCCCAAGGAGAAACGGACATGAAAAAAGTCTGACGGAACCGGGACCCAATACCTACTTAGTCTCCCAAATGGCATGGAGAAATGTTCTGGTGGAATAGCTCAATGGATAGAGCAACCGACCAGCAATTGGGAGACCCGGGTTTGTGTCCCGGTTCCGTCAGACTTTTTTCATGTCCGTTTCTCCTTGGGAATTTAGTGCATAGTTTTTTAAAGCCTTATTTGTTTTTTTCCTCCTAATATCATCTTTTTCTATTCTCATTCCTGTTTGTTTTTTTTAGACAATCTTTTATGAAATTCCAAGGCTTTCAAATGTTTCAACTGATGAGTGGATTGCTGTAAGTGAATTTGAAATCATAAAATCAAATACAATTATTCCCCTTCAGAACACTGATAATTCACTGAAGCAGCAATCTGCAGGTGAATGGATTGCAAAATCAAATGGTTGGTAACATTTCATATATAAGAAACAACTGTCTGAATATATTGCGCATATTTTTGGTTTTCAAGTTTCCTGAAGTTATCAGATGGGTTAATCTTCATTTTTACAAAATAGATATTTATCTTTGACATTTTTCAGATTTTAGTTCTCCAAAGAATTTTGATCAAACTTCATCATAGTATTATTAAGATGTGATTGAAGTCATAAATCTAAATGTTTTTAAATAAAACAATATAGTCGCTTTTTCCTATTTCGAAGGATGAAATTTGCAACAGTAACTATTATGGATAAGAATACCATCTTTGAATTGAGGAAATTTAAATAATTTTAAATCATGTTTAAAGTTATCATTTTGAGTATTGTTAAGGAAAAGACTGTTTAACCAGCCATGTGGTTTCTAAATTTGGCAAAGGCACTCTGGCTTTCCAGTCGCTTACCAATCTTATGAAATTATAAATACATATTTTTCCCTTAGCAGGGTATTAGGAGAAGATCTTCATGTAATGTACAACTTATAATTAATGATCAATTAAAATCATTTAAAGTAAATAATCAGACAGGGAATAGCTAAAATGGATAAATAGATTCTTGTTACTATTTCATAATGTGAAAAACTGTACATGACAGAAGCAACCTTATTGGTTGACTTTCAAGATCCCTTTGCATCAAAACTGGGACAATTTATTCATTTATAAAGTTTGGTTGGCCCTTTTGGCCTGCGAGAGTGCTTGAGAGTAGTCTAGGTAATTAATTTAGCTAGGCTAGCCTGTAATTTACCTAAAGACACGAAGAAAACAAAAAAGAACCATAGGATGAGCTCATTATAGCTATGGTGTTAGATTTTACAGACTTTAAATCAGAATATGTATTCCATATTTTATTATTGGGATGGTAGTAGGAAGGCTTACAATTTATCATGTTATGTTGATAGTGTATATTACGCATGTTTTTTAATTAAATCGTGAATAAAAAGGAATTCTTCTCGGGTTATCATCCGGGTGAGTTCGTGGTTGTTCACCGACGTTTCGGCATCTACCATTGATGCCATTTTCAAGGAATGCCGAGTGCCGATCGAGTGGTCCAGTATTTATACCCGTATAAATACTGGTATAAATACTTATACGGGTATAAATACTGGACCACTCGATCGGCACTCGGCATTCCTTGAAAATGGCATCAATGGTAGATGCCGAAACGTCGGTGAACAACCACGAACTCACCCGGATGATAACCCGAGAAGAATTCCTTTTCATCATTCACCGGGAAAACAACAAGTCTTATTTTAAATCGTGAATAGTTTAAATGAGTCGAGAGATTCAACTCATATGGTCAATTTTTGAATGATATACTTATGTTGAGTTCTCTAATTTCCTTGTGTTTTATTTCTCAGACTATTCTGCTGATCCTACGATTGATAAAAGCTCCAATTTGCAGAAGAAAATTATGCCTTGGAAATGTAGCGATTCCCAGCCTGAATTGGAGTTTTTCTCAGAAGTTTTAGATGATGTCAATCATAGAAATTATGAGAGGAACCGAAACCGAGAAGAAGGTCTCATTGTAGTTGCTTCTCTCATTGATCGAATGCCTAATTTAGGTGGCTTGTGCCGCACTTGTGAAGCTTTTAATGTCTCAGAATATGTATTGGGAAGTTTGAAATACATCGAAGACAAGCAGTTCCAAAATCTCAGTGTCACTGCAGAAAATTGGATTCCTGTTTCTGAGGTTTGTTCCCTATATTTAGCTCAACAAATCAGTGAAATAAATGCAGATTTCATCTCTAATAAGCAACACTTGTGTGTTACTTGTAAATAAAGGTTTGCAATGTATAAATAAAAGTTTTAAGGGAATATTTATTCTCTTTGAACGTCCCTCTCAGCTAATATTTGAATTGAAATATTTTAACGAAACTGTGGTTGTATAAAATTTTTTTTTTTTAGATCAAGCCATTCATGTTGGCTCAGTACTTAAAATCCATGAAAGAAGGAGGTTATGCATTAATTGGAGCTGAGCAAACTTCAAACAGCAAGAGATTGAATGATTTCAAGTTTCCTAAGAAATGTTTGCTATTGTTAGGGTATGTATATATTATTATTTATAGGTTTGACTCCTGGTGGAAGTCTGTGTGCTAATGACTTTAGCTGTCAAGGCACATTCATAAAGTACCAGAATGTAAGATCTAATTATAAGATAATGCCCATTATGATAAATATCAAGGTGAAATTTACCAAGTATGAAGATACCTGTATTAACTTAATCCATGAAAGAGAAAGTTCTATGATTTAATACCTTATAATTAATTTGTGCTGAATCTTGTGCCTTAAATTATATCAGTACTCATTAAATATATTTATTCATAATGGGTCTTTGAGACTAACAAATATTCTACATCATAATCTCATTTGTCTGTTTTCCTTCTCTCTAAGACTGTTAGAGTTTATAAGCTTTCCATGTGATTGAAAAATGGAGATGTTTAAATTTGAGGAAGAATTAAAAGATCATGGTAGAATTCTTTGCCATCAGCACATACTATTGAGCTGTAATAATAATGGTGAACACCCCTATGCTAGCTTTTATAGTTTTAGCCTAGAGTATGATAATCCATATTAATCTCATATCCAGGCTCAGAGTATGCTTATTAGGCAATAGTAGACCATCTAACATTCTTGCTTTTCACAGCACTCCGCAAGTATGTTAGACTGTCTGCTCTGACTGTGCATGTATACTCTAATGCAGACATGACATTAATCTAGAGAGTGCAAAATAATCAATTCTTCACTTTATATGCGAGGAAATTGAAATCTTGAAGCAATCAAATAACTGTAACCATGAGGAAAGTTACCACCTCTCCAGTACTTGGAAACAATATTGCACCATGGAATATTTATGTACTGAAAGCCTATAGTCTTAGAAGCATAGACACTTAAATTCATGATTATGTTATATTTCTTTATTTTGTGGATATGATTACATTTATATACTTATAATTAATCCTACAGTCTGCTTTTTCCATTGTTACTTAAAAGCAACTTTCAATAGTCTCACTGAATATTTTTGTTTTATTTATTGGGTAAAAATTGATACATTTTGATTCCTATTTATTTATTTTAGTAATGAAAAAGGTGGAATTCCTGCAGATCTTCTCCCTCTTTTGGATGAGTGTGTTGAAGTACCACAGCAGGGAGTCATACGCTCTCTTAATGTGCATGTTACTGGTGCCCTCTTTGTGTGGGAGTATGCTCGGCAGAACTCATGCTGCAACACCTAAAAGACTAAAAGGATTTCTTGTGGAAAAAGATGCTCCCATTTTTCTTGTGTATTCTTTGTTTTCATTATAAGCAGCTCATTATGAATGCGCTGTATACCATTTCAGATGGGAAAAAATTATTTTATTACTGTGGAAGTATTTTAATGGAAGGAACATTGCTTTTATGAATGATTCTGAAGGATAATTTTAGAGATACTCGAAATGTACCTGTATTTATTTGGGTGAAATATTTTGTAATAATATGTATTTATATCTTCTTCCATTTTATATTGATAAATTGAGAGTTATGTAATTGTCATAACTGATAAAAATTTTAAGATTGTATGTATTTATTAAATGTTGCTAAATATAGTCATGTCTAATGGGGGTTTCTTTCTGCATTTAAGTAATAAAATACTAAAACATTAAAAAAAACATAGTTGTAGTTCTATTGGAAAACAACATTTAACTCCACAATCAGTAATTAAAGGATGATCTTGTATTGAAAAGTAGTTTCTGTGAAGAAATGAAGTGTATAATTAGGATTAATTTCTAGCTCCTATTACTTTCCCTGATCCTTTCTGTTAATCATCTGGTTTACCACTTTACTATGATTTTTGTTAGATATCTATGAGTGAGCTATTAACATTAATTGTACCATCTGAGATTTTTCCAAAGTAAATATTTTTCTCTACTGAATGCTGATGAAGATTGCTTTTAAAATGGGAATTCTTAAATAAATCATAAGCTGATGTAGATTTCAAGGCTGCTCTAGCTGCAAAAATCCCCCAAGGCAGAACATTGGGTATTTAGACGAAAGCATCATTGAGTTGTGTATGGCGTCTAAATTACCAAGTGTCATCTGAAGCATCCTTGTTGGCTCACATCATTGCGAGTGGCCATCTCACAGGTAGGAGGCATAGTTAGAGACATAGGTCTTCTTGGCAATCATATATGTATCTAATAGGAATCAGGGTTGAATGCCTCTACCTACTCATGGCAATGCCCCTCTAAACATAAACATACCCTAGTCCCCTAGTACCAAATTTTACATGGTTAAGAGTGCAAGACCTTCATTTTCACCACTGGGATGAGTCCTAATGATATATAAATGTAGCCCCAGATTCAGCCTGTACACATGTGCAGTATTTAATGCTAGTGTTAGTTCTGCAGTTAAACGCCAAATTAAATAACTTGATTCTTTTCTTCAAAGTTTGAAGTAATATTAGCTATTATTAGGGGAGTAATTACAATGTCACATCTGCAATCAAATGGATGATTTTTAAAAAAGAGAAGGGGAGCCCATGGCATTCTCCCTAACCAATCATCAATTTTTTAACCCCTTTCTTTATCCACTTGATTGACTGATAAGTGAATATAAATAAGTTTTTAACCAGTCAGGCAATAATCAAGGATTCTAGGAAAGTATGTAATTTATGCTATAAAAGCTGTTTGGTGTAGCAGGGTTTCGGCAAATTAATGATGAAAATTCAGTAACAATCTTATATTTCAGTGGGAAGCATCCTTTGGAGCTATCAGCTACTGACAGAAGAAATAACGGGAAAATCTTCGTTTTTCTGTAGTTACTCAAGTGTAATCTTATCCAAGTCAACAGTATATTTGAGGTATACATTAATTGGTATTGGTGCTGGACAGCTTTCATACATCTTAGAATTGGATCAATTGAGTATTTGATTTTATTTATTTTTATTTTCCATCATGAAAAATGTAGTAAAACTATAGTCGATAATAACGTTTCTCTATGAGCAAAATTGGAAAATATCGAAAAACGTGACTGAAGTAGACTCGGATTCAAATTTTGGATATTTTTTCTGATAACGTGGACTACAATGAAACTCGGTAGAAATCTACGTAATTTTTGCTTTGGTGTACCTTTTCTCCTTCTGTAACTATTTTCTCTATCAAATAGGCAATGGAAGCTTTAATAATGTTACCAGTTACAAAATTATCTATCGGTGTATTTTCCCTCAAATATATTTTCAACAACTTTCAAACTTTTTTTGCAATCATTGTAATCTTTGTTCGTTATCCGGCTACCACATGAAAACTTATTATTGCGGTAACTTCCGCCGTCCTTACAACATCGTGACATAATGGCAAGCTGAATTCTTTTCGCATGAGGTGGAGGCAAGTTAGGGCGAAGTCTACCGAATTTCGGATTCTTACCAACCTCGAAGATAACCAGAGAAACCTCTAGGTAAGGCGCCTAATTAATACTTTAGTACATTTTGTTCGGTTATGAAATTCATTTCGGTGTTTAAATTCATCACTATTGGGAGTTTCGGGTGTTCCGAAGTATGCGAATTCCCTTAAGATTTAATATAGTATATATGACATTTTATACTTTAATACGTGGAGTGGTTGCTGCGGCTGATTTTATTTACATGCATAGACATTCCATCGAAGGGAAATTTAACGAAGGAAAACGAGGGAAAAAGCTATGTCATTCAGTGAATCGTGTTGCTTTTGATTTCTAACAAAGTATGTGATGAAGTGTTGTTTACTTACAAATGTATGTGATGTTGTACTAAATAAGAATGAATTTGCTAGATAATTTAGTAATTAATGTGGACAACGGCATTTGTAAAGCCATCTGCATTTTGGTTAATTCAAAATCTAAGTCTAACAGTAAAATGGTACAGTGTAACGTGAAGTTGATTGGCAGCAAAGTAGAAGGCATAAATGGTTGGGAATATTGTATTAACCCAGCAGTTCTTATCCCTCAGTAGGCTGTAGACCCCCCGTAGCTCATTTTTTTTGTTTCGCGGACCCCCAAAATTTTGTGCTTTCACATACATATTGAGATTTTATTTAGATTTCATATACTATAAAGTAGATCTACAAATATGAGTACAATTACAAAAATTATAAGATTAAAACGCTTTCATCGATTTAACTAACAGGCAAATAAAAAATACAGAAAATACCGAAGAAACATTAGAAGAAACATTTATACACACGGGCACTTCCGCATTATATTGCGGACCTTAGTGGAAGGACCGCAGCTTGCATCGATTTAATGAAAAGGCAATTATGGAAAATAAACGGATAACAGCGAGGTCAACCACATAAATTAGGACAAAAATTTACGCTTAAGGACCCCTTCGGATTATATCGTGGATCCTAGTATAAGAACCACTGGGTTAATAAATGAACACGTTTCTCGAACTTTTCTTCTTACAAAATAATTCTGACATGCCAATGGACCGCTTATATTTTGTATGGTGAATAGCTATCATTAGACAATTAAAAAAATCACGGTAACTAGATATTTTCTTGGATTATAAGAGCTGCGAAAGCAGCCGTGGCAAAGAAAATAAAGTTCAGTAAAATGTCAGTCAAGAGAAATGAGGAATTTGAGTTCCAGACATTTTAAAAATTGACTCGGCATTTAAAGTCAAATGAAGCATGAATATATTTTGATTGACTTTACGGGATACTCCGCGGAACGCAAACGCTACCTTAGATGTTACCAATGTGTCGTTACAGACAATTTTTTCACATAATTGCAGATTAGTCCCTTCAAAGTCTAAATATGGCCTATTTATAATGGCTTTCCTGGATAATGTTTAGTAAAGCATTTTATGCTAGGGTTTATTAACCTAAAAATTAAATGGAAATTGTGTCCTTTGATTTATTTGTAAATTTTATTTTCGAAAAAGCGAACCACGGCGCATGCGTCTCTTAAGCTCTAATTGCCAATCATCCCACCGTTTCATAATTATATCTGAATCATTCGAGAAGGTTAACCTACCCTCTCTTCTTTTTGTTTTTCTTTAAACTACGGTGTCGTCCGCAAATGTCCCAACTTTACTAGTGTAATAACTTAGGTCGTTGATGTATACCTAAAATAGCAATGGTCCGATTATGAAATCCTACGGGACGCCTGAGGTGCAGTTAACCAGGTTGGAACTAATACCATCCAGTACTACTCGTTGTTCTCTGTGGGAGAGAAAGTCCATCTATATAGTTCAGTGGCGCAGCAAGGGGGCGTGTTGAAGGATGTGACCACCCCCCGATACCGGCCAGGGGGTTAAATTCTTTAACTGAGATATCGCAATCTAGTTAACCAATCTCAGAAAGATCAATTAGCTTGCTGCATGACCGTATTAATCTCCTCGTTTTCTATCTAGTTCATTTTCTTGAAGGGAAATTTTTTAAATCCTATGAAATATGTAGCGTGCATGACCATATCGACAAAGGTTGGCATATTTTCGCTCTCTCAACTGTATCGGACCACCCCCATGTATATCCTGGCTGCGCCCCTGATCTAGCTCATTCCTTTTCCTTTGAAACCAGCAACTTTTAATTAGTATAGCAATTTATGATGCGGGACCTTATCAAATGCTTTCCGGATATCTGAAAATATTGCGTCGTCAAATTACATGTTCCACTTACCGTTCAATGGTATTAAAGAGATAGGCCTATAGTGCGTTGGATCCTATATGTAGCCGCATTTTAATATTAGAGTGACATTCAAAATTTTCCAATCTTTCAGGACTTTTCTTTCACAGATAGACTTTTTAGATATTACTTTAAGAAAATGAGCTAACCTTTCCACCACTTTCTTGAATACCCGAGTTTGTATGTCTCCAGGACCAGAAGCTTTATTAGATTTAATACATTGCACCTCTTCTTAAATTCTTCCATAGAGATGTTAGCTATAACAAGAATAGTGGTCCCCGAGTTTGCTAATTGGGTAGCGCGTTCGCTTTCAGTGAAAGCGGTCCCGGGCTCGATTCCTGATGGGGCCCATGTGTGCAAATGAAAGCTCTCGAGGCACTTTAAAAAATACTGCAACTACAGGTGAGAATCTAGATTCCATATATATCAGCTCCTTATGCTTGTTCGTATATTTCTCTATTCCGAAGGAAGTTATTATTCCTCAACCAAAGTTCGGCTAGTTTCAGGTAGTCCGATGGGAATTCTTTTGTGAGTTCCTAGGTTACTTTGATGGAATTCCTCACCGGTCAAACACACACTCTTGTACAAAGAGCGAGAAGATTTTGTGCTGAGAAGAATATCATGGGTGGACACGTTTAACGATTTAAAATTTCTATGAAGTAGCCTGTGAAGAGTCCTTTATGTGCAATTTCAATTTTAAAGTGAATGATAGGATATATTTGGAAAGATATCGCGCAAAACTGTAGGATGGCGAACCTGTGCTGCTCACGATAGGTCTTCATTTCATCTTTGGAAATTTAGAAGCAGTTGGAAACGGCCAACTAGATCTTGTCGATCAGCAAATCTGCAACTTTTATCTCTTCCTCCTTTCTCATGATGACCTTTGCGTTTTCCTTGTCAGCTAGGAAGAAAAGGATCTCTTTTTCGGACTGCAACTCCCTGATGACTTTATGTTCATCTAACAAGGAACACGTCAGGTTTGTGTAACACGGATTTACACGAAAATTTCAGGACACTTTCGTTGCACCAAAATAACAGACAGGTGTCCGGCCGTTCAACTCAATGCGCCTTTGTTTATGTAAAATTTGCAACTGAAAATCGAAGTTAGGCAACACACGTGCATTGCCATAAATATAGCGAAATTTTCCGCCTAGGAAAATGTTTATCCCGTTTTTTTTCACAAACAACTTAATTTTTCTGCTATTTAATTTCATCTTCTTAGCTACCAGACATTCTTTACCTTTCTCGTCAGCATTTATTAAAATATACGTTAGGTAGGCACTCCAGTATATATTGTACTGCTACAAGTAGGATATGGAGTCTCAGCCTGAACTACAAGTGTCTTTGACTTGGCCCTTTTGTTTGGTATCAGTATCAACGGGAAAACCCATTGCAAGTCCTAATGGACTCATGACCAGTCTGTCACAATTGAATCTGTTTGCTAGTTGATCACTGTCTGCATGTGACATTTGTTATATATTTTTGTATTGCTACAAGTAGGATATGGAGTCTCAGCCTGAACTACAAGTGTCTTTGACTTGGCCCTTTTGTTTGGTATCAGTATCAACGGGAAACCCCATTGCAAGTCCTAATGGACTCATGACCAGTCTGTCACAATTGAATCTGTTTGCTAGTTGATCACTGTCTGCATGTGACATTTGTAATATATTTTTGTATATATGATTAAATAAGTTTTCTTTATAAGTTATAAAAATTAACCTCCATTTATGAAAGACTTTGTATCTGTGGCCTACAAACTTTCTTTTGTGGAATCCATGTGGCCCTTACCTTCTTGTAAGTTATTCAGGCCTGGTCTATAGTCATTTCTGTCTTCCTCTAGTATTGGATGCCTTTGTGAAGTGGACACAAAGAACCCATGCTTGCACTGGTGTTATCATAAAAGTGCTATTGGGACTCATTATGAAGATGAGCTGTTCTACCTAGTCCAGCCCAACCTTACAAGTCAAGAACAGACCCTATGCATACACTTTTAAACTTAATTTCTAAAGACCATATTTTTGCCTGTGAAGGAAACTGACATTAGAAGAAAATAAATCAGCTGCATAATTTTCTCTTATTCAATTTATTATTCAAATGTAAAAGTAATCTATTGTATCAATGAAATAGGGAACATTACATTAATTTATTGCATTCTCAGAGAAAATACATTTGACAACAGAATTTTTCAGATGATGATGATAATCTCATTGAGTGAAAGTTTCATTGATACTTCAAATGCAGATATTTACAAAACGAAAATACAAAAGATTAAATAAGGTATTATTCACCAACTTGAGAATTATTAAATAGGTAATGATATTGGATGGATTAAAAGAAGTGGAAAACACATTATCCTTGTTGCCTTTCATTTTTTATCACAAGAAGTATTCTAGGTAGATGAAAAATTGAAGAATGACATTATGTCCACACACTCATCAAATAGATATACTCTAGGCACAGTTGGTATATACACTCATTAATTCTAGGAACAATGCTTTCCCAAGACCATTTTCCTTCAGAATTTCATCTTATATTTTTACAGAATGAAAATATAAAATATGCACAACAAGGCCTTTTTTAATATCCTTTGGTTCAACTGAATTTGGATTTCAAGAGACCAAGGACATACAATAATTTGAGCAAACATTGCTTGTAAAAATCAGCTTAAATTCTATTAATCTAGAGTCAACATATTTTGGAGGAGCTAGAACCACTCATGGATGTTCATTAGTATATAAATCAATGATTATTCTTAAAGAAATATAGACATAGTGGATTGAAGAACTCCTGTCTCTGGATGACCAAATAATAAGAGAGATTTGATTCAAACTTTTTGCTAGCTTGGCATTTAAATGATATAATTCAGTAATTTGATGAAACATTAATTAATTATTTGTATTATTTTTAGAGTTTAGATCTAGTGAATTGCTATATAATATCTCACTGTAGCCTTAGATCTAAGCTTTCCATCAAGAGGGCAGACACTTGTCTGCCTAATAAATAATAAGATTTTTCATTATGAATTATGTATGGAATGAATTCTTTCCTTTAGAAGATGAACAAAACATAAGAGTTGCTAAAATGGATGTGAAGTGGAAATTTAAAGTGACTTAATTCATACAATATAGAGACTATGAAATTATTCTAATTTTTGAATTTTTACCTGACAGAATTAAATTTTTCTGTTCTTCTAAATTGGTGGGTATGTATAACAGCTATCTTCTTGTAGATCCAAAAATATCGTTTATCTCAGTTTTCTTTATTATTGACAATTTAAATACAATATAGTTATTTCTTATGGCTATCAATATTACTAAGCATTGAAATCAAAATAAACAGATTCAATCTAAATTAAGGATTTCATTATTTGAGTAATTGCAAAGAACTCTACAAAACTGAAGAATTGATTGAACATGTACACTCTGCTAAGTTCTATTCATCAGTAGTCTTATTTTTCTCTTAGGGGACAAATTTTTATCAAACACCATTTTTAATAACTTTTAAACACTGAGCACCATTTTTTCTTGTTGATTTATTTGCTTTTGCCAATAAAGTTACAAATACCCTGTAGGTCATGATCTATTGGGAACACTCCTTTGGACTCTGAGAAGTTCAGCTGAATTCTCTCTTTATGTCAACACCAGATGTAATCTTACTCTACCATCTTTGTCTTACTACCAAATTGATGACATATTTCTACAACCTGTTTGCATAAGAACAGTCACATAACTGGTAAATTTACCATCTGTATGTGAGATGGTTAGCATGAGCATCATTGTCATCTTTTCTTTCCGATGCCTAATTTGTGACTTTTAATTATCATATTTTTACTTAATATCATACAGTGCCAAAACCTTGATGGTACAGGATTTGGACTAAGTTTACAGTAATATTTTTGCCATTGTCTTTCTCTCAACTTCTCTTTCGCTTCAGCATGTATAACTGCAAGTTTAATTTCTCTTGAATCTTGCCCCTCACAATATCTTCAGTGAACTGTTATTATTGCAATTCATAATTTATTGCTTGAGAAATTTCCACTTTAAATTTTTAATTGATATGAAATTTAGTTGGTCTTTCATATTTAAAGCTATGTTTTCAGAAATCATTTTCTGAAGCTAAGATAAAAATACAAACACAACTTGTCTCAGGTGTCTGTTTACCAGTCACAAGTAAATAAATCAATGACTCATCTATTATTGATCCCTCATTTCCAGGACTAATGATCATATTCCACCCTAACTTCAACAAAATGCGTTTATATAAATAAGCCACAAAGCTTTTCTCCGAGTTAACTGAGTTAACTATCAGTGGTCATTTAAGTTCGATTTATATCCACCATATCATTCCCTAGGAATGAAGGTTTAGGAATAATACCAGATTTGAGGTAGTTTCTATTATTCATCTTGAACTTCCAGCAGTGGAATTATGTAAGGTTTCTAATACCTTATCCACATACTTGACACATCTTATGTGTCCTCTTGGACAGGTTGAATGTTTGGGAGGCCTAAGGGCATTGTTGATCTCAACAATTTCTGGCCTCCAGTTCGACTAATTCAACTTGCACAGTCACACTTTCATAGACATTCCTATGCAGTATCATTGATTATGTGATCCCCTATGGTTACTGTCAGAGGTACTGTTGTGCCATCTGTTTCATTGATATCCGGTCTCTGCTTGTGGTGATTTGCCAGCACCAATGGATGTGATACTGCCTCAGAATGTACTGTCCTCAGCTCTCTATCTGTTTCAGATGCTCGTTCCTGTAAGATTTATGTTTTATTTAAACCATTTTGCACAATTATTTTGGCCACTTTGCATAAAATATTAATATTTTTTCATAAAAGTTCTCAAACTTAAGGATTAACCCTATTAGTTTCATAAATATGTTTCAAAGTAAACGAATTTTGAATTAGTGTAGAGTAGAGAAAGTAAATTAAAAATGATACAAATTTTTAGAAAAATTGAAAGGATTATTTGAAGATTAACGATTCCAAGATCTTTTATATTTTTATTTTGTAGATGGCAAAAAATGTATCTCCAATAGATTTTGTTTCGTCAAATATATTTTTCATTTATGATTACTTATTTCATGGACAAACATGGGGTGTAATGGATATTTGCATCTGGGCCCCTTTAGTAGTTTTCCACTCACCTCTGCTCTCCTGGCAAAGAATCTTATGTAGAAAATTGGGAATACAACACAGTTGCCTCCTGATTCTTCACCGTCCAAAAGTACTCCACGCACCAAAATGGAGTTGGAGCATCCAAACAACATAAGTGCTATAAGGCATACCAAATGAGTAATGGAGTTACTTAGAATTGGCACCTCTGGAAACGAATAGAAAATTTTCAATGTTTGTCTGCTTTCATTAATTATAATGGATAGAATTAATATGTAGAGGCTGTACTTGGTGGAACGCCATGACATCAGTGAAGTAAAATAAAACTTTGTAAGTTCCACAGTTTGGAACTGTGGAACTTAGAAAGTTTTATTTTACTTCACTGATATAATGGATAGGCTTCAAGTTATTAGCTTACCAAATATAATTCTAATTTTTTATGTAGTAGATAATTAATTTGTCCCAAGTTTAATGCAAAATTCATGATGAATACATGATAAGAGTATTCTTTAAGTACAAATTGATGGTAAATAGTAGTAAATGGTCAAGCTTCCTTGATTTTACTGAGATTATAATCCATTATTGAAATTTGCATCCAATGGTAATTATGACTAAGGAGATATAAAGTCATGCAAATATAATTTTACATTAAATCTGCTTGCTTTTCCAGAAGAAATGTGTCTTCTGTCATTGACAAAAGTGTCAAACATGAATTTATAAGTAGATGAAAAGGACAGACAGCGTGTGACAACCAAACCACTCTTGTGGTGCCTGAAAGTTCCTATGGCTACCTTCTGATTAAAATGATTCTCTACCCCTGATGTTGAAAATTGATTCAAAATGTGATCTTGTTACCTTCCTTCCCTATCTCTTAATGGCACATGATATGTTGTTATAAAGTGCAATAAGTGCAAAGGTTAACATGTATTGGCATACTGAAGTTAGCAAGAGATCTTATATGATTCCGAAGAAAGAGGAATAATACAAAAGTAGTTTATGCCATTTTCTGCTTGTCTCTGGCTCAATGTCCTGTTTCTACATTTTTAATAACCATTTTGCAGAAACCATAAGATGAAAGCATGGAAGTTATTGTGAGATAGACTTTACAGGTTTCATTGTATATATATAATAAATATTTTCCTTAGAATTAAACATTTAGCTAAATTAGTAAAACCCTCCTATGTTGGTAGTTTTTAAAATATTTGTTTTGATTTATTTTTTGAGTTAAGGATAATCAAGTGAATGACAAAGCTGAATGGTTTTGAATTTGAGGGAAGGGAAAAAATATTGATTGATTAACTCTTACCTGGCAAAAAGTACACATTTAGGAGGTTCCATACTCCCCTCCAGACATTCACTGTTCCACAAAATGACAGGAATAGGTACAAGTCTGCTACAATTAATCTCCATATTCCTTGCAAATGACTGCACAGTGCTTGAACTGGCACTTGGAGACTAAACACAAAAATGACAAGTCCATAGCCTAGTACCTGAAAAAGAAAGGATTTTTAACTCTTGTGGTTATTTTTAATTAATAAAGTACCTGAGTTACTAAAGTACCTCATGTGCTATCATATGTACATATACATTCCCCTAAACTGCAGCTTGTGTGACAACTACCTCAGCTACTTCTTGAAGGATGCCAAAAGGAATATCAAGGTGTTCATTTCATTAATCTTTTTATCCAGAAAAGATTTTATCTCTGACTGAAGACTTGTGAGTCTCTTTTCTAATGTTTTATAATACTTTTTAATATTTTCTTAAAAATTTTAAGCAAAGTATCTTGGAGATAAAGGAGAAAGTTCTGTGTTATTACTTCTGTGGTGGCAGTGTGGCTTCACACCATTTTACTTTTACTGTTATGTAGCACTCTTGATTACAGCTTTCATCATTGAAACTTTCATTTGCAAATTGTGTGCACAGCATTATGTTGCCTAAAGGATTAATGAAGTTTAACTAGTCTGACAAGACCAAGGCATGAATAGCTCTTTCATTTTCCAGTCACATTGCACTAAAATTATATGAATGGAACTTTAAAGCATTGAATGAATGTCATAATCAAGAATACCTCTGTCCAATACTTGTATAGATGTGTTAGAGAAGTTTATGGGAATCTAAATAGGAAAAAAGTCTAAGAAAGCTAAATTGCTGGCATATATTAATTTGGTTGAATCCATCTGGATATTGCCAAATGAGTTGCAATTAAAAAAATAAGGTATTAGTTACAAAGAGAATAAATGTGAAAATGAATGTTGTCAAAACAAGAAAAGTGTGCTTTCACAAGGTATGTTGTGAGAAATTGGTGTTAGTGCAATGAACGTAGTTGTAATGAATAATATGAGGAACATATACAGCCAAAAGAGATTCAGTAATGACTGGGTAATCAGTAAAAGTGAAATGGATGATGCTGCTGTACCAGTATGAAATGGGTCTTTTACCTTGGTTTCAAAGTGATAACAGTAAGCAGAAAAAAGTAATGTGAGATGAAAAATTGAGTTTTTCCAATAGATGAAAATGAACTTTTAGACTAGTAGACTGTAGAATAGACATATAGGTTGACTGTAGTAATAATAATAAAAATAATAATCTTTATTCTTCCAAAGATCCAATACAGGATATAGGTTTTGTCCCAAAATTATTGTTAAGAAGTCAGGTAATCATCAATACCTACTGTAAAACATTTTATCAATTAAAAAAATCTTGAATTTGCACTTAAATGAGACAATTGACATATCTTTCTTCAGTGAACTAGGTATCTTATCGTATAGTATAAGGCCCATATGACTAGGTCCAAGGTAATGGGATATATTTCATACAAAAGGGATATGTAAGTTTTTAACATTACGAGTCTTGTGATGATGTACATCAGCATTTGTTACAAAGTGCTGCATATTATATCTAACACATACAACGATAACAAAGATTAAAATGCAAGGAAGAGGTAAGATGTTAAATTTTTTAAAAAGTGGAAGGATCGATGCATCATACCTTGCATGAGCCATCAGTCTTAAAATTTTCTTTTGTGATTTAAAAATTTTAATAGCATGGGAGGATGAGCCCCAAAAAAGAATGCTATATATAATGTGTGAATAAAATAAACCATAATAGACTGCAAGAAGGATGTTAGTTGAAACAGTAAAGCGAATTTTCTGAACAAGGAAATGAAGAGGACTAAGTTTGTCTAAGAGCTTATCGATATGTGATTCCCAGTAGAGATGAGAGTTTAAATGTAAGCCGAGAAATTTGCAAGAATCGACCTGGGGTAAGATATTGCAGCCTAAGAAGACATTTAGCGCTTGAGCAGGTATATTTTCATAGGAAAAATGAATAACTTGGGATTTCTCTGAAATGAGTTTAAGATAGTTATTTAATGACCAAGAGTGGATTAAATGAGAAACAAGATTGCTGCTCATTAGAAGGTTTTTGGGAGTAGCAGATGAAATAATAACATTGGTGTCGTCAGCATAAACGATAGGTTTACAGTCATGTATACTTATTAAGTGATTGGGGAGATCATTAATGTAAATGAGGAAGAGTGTGGGGCCAAAGGCAGATCCCCGAGGTACACCTTGATTTATTATTTTTGAGGAAGATGTATCTTTGATGCCGTCTTTATAGATAATAACTTGCTGAGTTCTGTCTTGAATGAATGACAGAAGCCAAGTTTTTGGTGGACCTCTAATACCAACTCTATCCAGTTTTTTTGCCAAGAGACAGTGGTTAACAAGATCAACAGCTTTAGTATAATCAAATAGCAACGCACATGCATTAAGTCTTTTATCAAGAGCTCAATGAAGATGGTTGATAGCTTCATAGGCAGTGGACATGGTGGACTTGTTCTTACGGAAACCATATTGATGAGGAGACAAAATTCCTAGGGATTCCAAGTATGAAACCAAGCATCTATTAAGAAGCTTTTTTGAGGATTTTGGAAAACTGAGTTTGAATGGAAATAGGTCTATAGGAATTAAAGTCCAGTGGGCTACCCTTTTTCTTGTACAATGGAATAACTTTAGAGTTTTTAAGAGTAGAGGGAAATGTACCCTCCAGGAAGGAAGTATTGATAAGGTGAAGAAGGGGATTTTTGATGAAGTCAAAACAAAGTTGGATGATAAAGATTGGTATTTCATCGATGCCAGTGCTGGATTTTTTTACCACAATTATTTACAATATTTTAAAGTTTGTTTTCAGAACAAGGAGAGAGGTATAAAGATGTAGCAGAATTGGGAATATGCTGGTAGTCAAAGGGACAAGTAGGCTGAGCACATGAGGGAAAGGTAGTAAAATGGTTATTAAAATCAGAAACCAAGGTATTTGGATTAGATGAATCAGTTATATGAGAAGAACGTGACTTTTTGATTCATTAATAATTTTCCATATTTCACGTGATTTAATAGTGCAATTTAACAATCTATCATTATTAAACGTCCTCTTGGCAGTCTTGAGAAGCTTTTGGTATGATTTGTTAAGAGTTTTATATTTAGCATCCAAGTTCTTATTCAGGCTGGACTTGCACTGGACAAATGTTTCTTTCATAAGGACTGAAAAAGCATGCATCTCGTCAGTAATCCACCGCTTTTTAAAGTTACTTTTGGCATATTTCTTTACAGTTAATGGAAAGGCATTATTAAAAAATATTTGTCATAAAATGTTGAGAACTTCTTCTCAAAATCAGAATCAGCGTATACATCTGACCAATTCTCCTTTTTTAACGACTTAAGAAAAGATGTGATACTAATATCAGAGAAATATCTAATATCACGATTAATTGGACAAGGATTATTTCTAACTGTAAAATAAGTTATTACAGAATAATGATCTGACATATCTGATGGAATTACTTCAGATTTGGTACATGTGGTACTAAAGAAAAGAGAAGGAAAGGAATGTCTGAAAAGATGTATGGATGTATTTGAAGAGAAAGATGCATTATTTGTTAAAGAAGCATAGAAAAATACTGTGAGTGGAAGATGCCATTAGTGTGCTTACCCCTAAAAGAAATAGTGTGACTGTATCATATATTCATATTTATTATAAGTTATTGTCATAGTTAAATAAATTTTGAAGGCTAAACATTCTAGGGCCCTATTTGTGGTTAGGATCCATGCACAAAGGAAACCTATGTCATAGGTTTCCTCCACACCACTGGTTGTTGACATGTGTCCCCTACATCTGAAATAGCTGTGCCAATCTGATGCAGTAGGCACCTATATAAGAAACGGATATCATTATAGTTAAACTATGTAGGAGAAACTTCATACTAACCAATGAACCCCATGCTGACCAATCTTCTCTTTCTGGAAAGAGCAATTGGTCTAGCAAATTCCAGGCCCCTCTCCAAACCACCACGACCAGGGTACCAATCACAAGAACACTGAGCAGGCAATCCACAATGTATCTACAGAGATTCCAGCACAGCAAACCATAGGTACCTATAGCAGAAGCATAACCTTCGCTGCTCTCAACACTGTGATGTCCACTGTGATCTGCCTTAAATAAAGAGATAAAAGCGTGTCGTCAAATGGTTATTAATACAAGTGAATGTGATATCTTTCAGTCATACCCGTGATACAATAATACACATACTGTGAGTAACATATGAGAGCTGCAATTAATACTATGATTTTTATAATAAAATTAGTTCAGAATATTATTTTTGGCAATTATTTTGAGACTACAACTGTTTAAAAATCACTTTATTTTTTCGGAGTGATTCAGTTTGAAACGTGAGTGAAAATAGTTTTGGCTGGTATTATAATGAGACCATAATGTCCTATAAAGAAATTATCATCATTCTTTATATATTTTATCGTTCATGATTAAGGTGAATGTTGACATTATTGCCAATGGTTTCATAGATATTGAAGTTGAGGTCTTTTGAGCATCTTTTCAAGAGGGTATTTTTCCCTCAGTTCTCAAAGTTTCAAAAGTGATCCCTTTATATAAAAGGAAGGGTGATCCTGTTGACCTTAACTCTTACAGACCAATTGCTATTCAAACACAGTTTGCTAAAATCTTTGAGAAGGCTTATCATAGTCGCTTGATTTCTTTTCTAGAAACTTCAAGAATTTTGTCACCTCACCAACATGGCTTTCGCAAGAATAAATCTACCAAATCTGCTATATTTGAGACTATCAACCATTTAAACTCGGTCCTGGATAAAAACCATAGTACGTGTGCTCTTCTTTTTGATTTTACAAAAGCTTTTGACTACGTTAATCATAATCTTTTATCCAAAAAACTTGACAGATTTGGTATCAGAGGACTTCCTAAGACCTGGTTGATGTCCTATCTCAATGACAGAGTACAGAGAGTAATGATATACAAAGATGGTATTAAGTATACATCTTCCTCGAATAATATTGATAAAGGTGTTCCTCAAGGCTCTGTCCTCGGCCCTACCCTTTTTTTAATTTACATTAATGACCTTCCTGATCATATTAACAGTGTTCAGGGCAGCACTCCCATTATCTATGCTGATGACACCAATGTTGTTGTTTCTTCCTGCAGTCCTGAACAACTGGTTGAAAGATGCAATCTTGTGACAGAAAAAATTCACTCTTGGTCCTTAAATAATTTTCTTGTCATGAACCCAGGCAAATCACAAGTTATTAATTTCACGCATAAAAATAAAATACCTCACATACTAAATATTCCCATGGATGGTCACACACTACCTCAGGTAGATGATTGTCAATTGCTAGGTGTTCGTATTCACTTCAATCTCTATTGGGATCTGCACATTGAGATGTTGTTGAAAAAACTGAATCCGCTATGCTTCCTCATACGTACCATCCGCTTCACTGTCTCCACTGACGTCTTGCTATCCTTATATTACGGCTTATTTTACGCCAATATCATGTATAGTGTAATGTTTTGGGGATCCTGTCCCCAAGCAATCAAAATCTTCAAACTTCAAAAGAAGTTCATTAGACTGCTAATGAATACTAGGCTCGATGCCCCTAGTCTTCCGCTTTTCAAATATCTAAGAATTTTACCCCTTCCCTGCATTTATCTTCTTTCCTCCGTCACGTATACCAAAGCTAATCTTCAGCAACACAGGACTAATGCTGAAATACACAGCCATGGCACTCGGAAAGCCAATGATTTACATGTGCCTTACATGCGTACGAAATCCACTATGCTGGGACCTCTACGCATGGGACTTGTACTATATAACAAACTACCTGAGCACATCAAGAATGTGGCATCCAGTGCATCTTTCAAAAAGAAGTGTATATCCTTCTTGCAGGAAAAAATGTATTACAGCATCGATGCTTATCTCCATTCGTAATTTTTTAGTATGTCTTAGTATGTCTTTATGTATATTTTCTTAATGTTTGTTTTTGAACTTGTATTAATGATATTATTATGTATTACTGACGGTGCCTATACTAATTTCTTTAGTCTTTGGCGGAATAAAATTGAATTGAATTGAATTGAATTGAATTGATAACATGATACGAAATTCTGCTCATAATGAGGAAATTAAGTTTCTTTGATTTTATCTGTCAGTCTGGAAACATTTCAATTAATAATTATTCTTCTTTGGAATTAATTGTAAAGAGACCGCTTTCAATTACTCAAGCAAAATATTACAATGCTCTTTAAGTTTAATCCTTAATTGCAAAGTGCCTCTATGATAAAAAAGTTGTTTCACTTGTCAAAATTTGACCAGGGGACTTAATGTTCATTATCTTTTTCAAAGATAAGTTCAGAACTAAGGGCAGTGACCCAGAAATTATTACAGAAATCTGATATATATGATAGGTATCTAGGGTAATAATGGAAGTATATTTTTCTGCAATGAAATTAAAAAGAACAAATTCCTCTCGATTTGTTAGCAGTGGCAATTTTAATGAACATAATATTCTTTGCGTGAAAGTTTCACATACTACAATGAATCCAGAGAATGTCTATATTCTAAAATGATATTTTTTGTAGCATTTAAACTTTAATTAAGTGATTATGTAAGCTTATCATCATTGTCTCCGGTGAAATGAAATCCTCCACCACAAATTTCATTAGCTAAATATTCGATTTACCATACCATAAGTTTGGAGTCATTGCACCTCCATATAACTAGAAGTAAATTACCTTCATCATAGATAAGCCAGGCTTTGGGCTACGTGCTTTCTTTTTTAAAGGGTAAACGCCCAGTGAGCCCACTCTTATGAAAAGTTTCTATTTTATTTACTTGACATCTGCAGCAAGTGATGCCTCACAAAAGCTAGCTTGAATTACTTGAACTCCCGCGGTAGGATACAATAGTATTTTGCGCGATTAGTGCACTGTAACGGCATCATTTTATAAATTGTGTAAAATAAACTCAGACATTTAAATTCTTTTTATCTCAGGCTCATCATATATAGTGAAAATGAAGTAAGAACGTTCGTCTTCAGTGTATTTTGCGACTAAAATCCAACATTCAGTATCGGTGACGGACCATTTCAAGGGATGCCACTCCGATGTAATCTGATGTTTCCTCATGCGGTTTTCCTAAATCTTAGATATGGGATGGCGAAAATTTTGTGGTACGAGTGCCACATTTGATAAATAAAAAGGACCCGTGTGCCAATTTGGGACCTTACAATAGAGTGAGATGCTGATATAATCCATTTATTAATGTAAAGATGAGATTAA
This sequence comes from Ladona fulva, assembly GCA_000376725.2. Taxonomy (NCBI): domain Eukaryota; kingdom Metazoa; phylum Arthropoda; class Insecta; order Odonata; family Libellulidae; genus Ladona; species Ladona fulva. Next base: position 1,482,440 of record KZ308167.1, read on the forward strand.
GATGTAATGTTTGACATTAATTATTATTACTAATGAAAAGAATCCACGCTTATTTACTCTCGGGCTTCATTATATAAGTGAATAATACAAAAAAAGGAGTTCGCGTGCCAGAAAAATTCTCTCGCGTGGCACTCCCTTCTGCTGTAGGTGTGTGTTACATCGAATTATGGCCTAGATGATTATGCCGTTTTCTGATGTTGTTGTGGTATTCAAAGGCGAAGGTTATCAATCGACCGACAAGGTATGTCATAAACTACTGTAACGAAATCGAAGTACTTTTATTTTGGATAATGATATAATCTTAATTGATCGGAGTTGACAATTGTTTGATGATACATTAAGAAGCATGGGTGTTTTCCTTCGTTGAAAATTCGGAATATAGGGAGTCATAAGCAGGTATCAAAGAATGAAGTTTAATTTTAGATTCTACTAGATTTTCTTACTTTTGCCCAACTTAAACCAAACTCTTTCCTGTTCTCTTCTAATGTATTCTACCTCTTTGGAGGAACCGTTCTCTTTTCGATTTTTGTCAGGTTGAACAAGAAGTTGTATAATTAGTAATAGTTTTGTAACCTGCGTTAGTCTGCCCAAAAATTATTTACCAGCTCATCAAGCAGACCTCGGTAATCATACACTGACACATCATCGGAACGTACTCTAGAGAAATATTTCTGGATTGCTACGGCGTGGTAGTGCTACTACGATACTGCCTCACTAATGCGATTTAAAGTGATATTTTCGTGATAATTTATGATCCAAACAGACAGATCAGTATGTCAAGAGAGAATGTGGTATGAAAGCTATCTTTATAATGAACACAAATAGTGTTCATTATAAAGATAGCTTTCAGTTAAAGAGATTATTCACGAGATATATTTTCTTACTTATTTATGATTATGACTAATAAATGAAAACTTTTGGGAAGAGCTCGTTATTCTGTTTACCAGAGTTGCCAAACAATTATATCGTGATTCAACACAAAAAAGTTCAGAATATTTATATACTGAGGTTATTTTAATCTTGAAAACAATGCAAAGACCGACCTGTTTGGCGATGGAGTTGGGTTTCGCTGTCATGTCCTGAACTATTCTAGGACACATCGGGATGAAACTAGAGAAAGGGCTTGTAATATCACTATGAATATAGGGCGTTCAAGCGATGTTAAAACCTATCGATTGTAAGGTAATAAAGGAGGCTTTTAATAAATATTTCATATGAATATAGGGCGTTCAAGCGAAGTTAATGCCTATTGATTGTAAGGTAATAAAGGAGGTTTTTAATAATGGAGACAATGGCCGCGGCATTAACTCCTGAAGTCATAAAAGAAGATTATTGGGCAAACAAACCGGGAAGAATGTGAAGGGAGAGGAAGATAGGGAAATTGAGAAAGTTATGGTTAAACTTCCCTACCTCGACAACCCTGATCACCAATCAAGTGGCTTGATGATGAGATTACTTCACTGTGTGTTCTGCTCTTATTAGGGTACTAAGGTAGCACTGACGAATGCATTTGTTGTTAGATTTAAGAAGTCGGCTATCTGGGGGTCAAAAACACCCAACAGAGATAAAAATAGCAACTTTCGTCGTAGTAACATGATTAAGTTATCGATCTCAAGTAATTTAATTTTGCAATTTTCTAGTTATCGAAAAATTCGGGCGAGGAAGTTCAGCTCCATATCTTCCAACAGAGGAACTGAAATTAAACGATATGTAACTAAATTTTGATCTTGAAATTTAGGTTAGCTTACTTCAAATGAGTGGAACTGATGGAATTGTGTGGTACATTTGAAAGATCCTAAACTGGTATTTAATTTAAGATCTATGCTGGTAATTAAATTTTGCCATGCATATTTTAATCGCATAATATTTCAACATTGAATATTAACCCTAAATACCCTCATAAACGAAAATTTTAATCGCATTCGATTTCCGATTAAAACTCAAATGGGCAGAAGAATTAAATTTGGCTCTAAATTGAAAGCGCAAGTCTAAGAGAGTGCGTATTTATGAAACAACAATTTCAGCTAAATACAAAAGGTTTTCTTGGTTGAAAAATGAGCTTATGATGTGCCGTTTATTTGATCATTCAACTGCTATGAGTTATTTGTCATAGTTGGCTTATATACACAAGTATTCGATTCATATACATGCATGAATGACGAATTAATGCAATGATTCAGCCGAAACAATGGGACCGTTTGAACGATTTAAGATGAAGCTAATAGATATAAAATACATTAATTGAAGGTAGAAAGAAAACATGACGATATGGTGTAATTAAAACAATTAAAAATACGTCGATACTCATTAATATAAGTAGAAGTAACAAATCTTACTCTATAGTAAGAAATTTAATACCGAAAGAAAAATCGCATTTCTAAGGAGTTAATTATGTAACTTAGAATTACACGAGTCTTAAGTTCCAGAGTAAAGAATATATTACTGTGAACTGTCCTTTTACTGCTCTAAAACCAAGAATGTTGTGAAGTGAACCAGTAGCCTAAAAATCCATCGTTTCAGGTATTATGGCAATAGTGATTAAAGTCAGATCGAGTTTAGTCCTTTATGAGAGCATTCATTCTCGTAATCATTCTCTCGGAAAATTAATCAAAGTAAGAGAAAACGTAATCAAATTATTAAAATTAAAATGTTGTCATAGATTTCGTTTTTACTAAAGCAAATCCCGTTGTTTTTAAAGCATTTAACTTAATTTCCTTTCACTAAGCGAGAGAACTAATCAGAAGATAACCTCATCCCTCGTATCGTCCTAGTTGGACGGGACGTACCAATGAAACGTTACTTCAGAAGTTCTCGACCTCTTTTCCTCGTCGTCACATCTATTACGCGAATCAAACTTCGTCGTACGCTAAATCGCGCGATCGACTTTTCAAATCTGAATTTTGATTGAATGAGGAAAATATGTAGAATGTGCGTGTTTTTGTTTGTGTTTAAATTAAGGGATTCTGTTTAATTAAGGGATAAAATAACTCGGAATGTAAAACGCGAATACAAGGTAAAATTAGAAGAATGTGGTACTCTTGAAAACTATATGGCAAGTCAGAGCAACGCGGCCCACCGACGTAACAACCATAGTACTTTACGTCTAATCTTCTGAGAGCATCTGGAGCACAACGCGATAATTTAGACGGTTCATAGAAACTTGAGGGCATTAGTTTTAAAATAAAATTTCTGTTGAATTATCAGTAGCTGAGATTTAATTTTAAGAGTTTAATTTTATTGAACGAATGAGCTATGTCGTGGTTTCAGTGACCTTGCTTTCGTAACGAATTCGGGGTCGAATGCAGTACCGTATATATATCATTTTGTGCAAAGAATGCGTTAATTTCAAGAGGTTGTATGAAATATGTACTTCATTGTTCGTTATAATCCTTTAAGTTTTGTAAACAAACGATTCGGTGGCCTTCGCCATTATGAGTAGCCGACAAAGAGGCTTTAAGGTGCCATAATTTACTCCAGTGATGCGGCGAGTGATATCGGTGCAGCAGATATTCATTTTTGCTAATTCTCACCCATCTTAGTCAGTTGACTGAAAATGGGGTAAAACACGAACATTAAAAAGATTGTGAAACTTTTCATAATTCGGCGAATTAATTAGGGTGACTTGGGTTGTCACTTCAGACGATCCTCTTTATCTAAATTATTATCAGTCTTACATTAAGATACTAAAAAAGTAGCAGTAAACATGCAATTTTGCATGCTAATACTTTGGAAAAGATCAACAATACGGGCTTTTCTGTAATAGATTTGCTCCTTCTATGATGCAAACAGAATGTGATTCTTGAATACCCAACGGGAGACTTAGAAGATACGCCAACTCAGTCTACGTCTAAGTTACCCGAGCCTTATGGGGGAAATTGAGCATCTTAGTGCAAGCGCGTCTCCGATTTTTTTTGCCACTAGCAAGAGAAACGCACACTTTTTTCACACTTTTTATTCATTGGGGTTCAGCCGCTCGACTTCATCGTGCAAAGTAATTACACCTTTCCTTAATCCAATGGAATCTATCTTATGCCTTAAATATCCCAAGAAAAAGAAAAGGGAATTAGTACTCGATTTTAGTTTGAAGTCGTCAGTACTAAAGTAATCGATTTTAGTTTGAAGTCGTCAGAGGAAATAAAATCTATTCGTCACACTTCTTCCACAAATTGTTTCATTCTCTTCTCAAAAGTGAGGAAAATTCTTCCATTACTTTTATATTTATGGAGGATAAAAGTAAGGGAAGTATAACCTTAACTATAAAGTGTTAATTACTTAAACTTAATAGAAACCCTATTATCAGACTGTTATCGAGGGATAGGGCTCCAAAGGTTAAACGGAAAATCAATTTCTATGAATATTTTACTTTTTCCATTACTCTAATTGCTATTCTAACGTATATTTTGGTGCAATTCTGAAAGCTGAGGAAGGTCGTCTACAGCAATGAATTATACATGCATGACAAAAATCTCCGTGTGTATTTACTTTTGGATTAGAAAAGAATCAATTGTTAATGAAAAATTGATAAAAAAGAATGCTTATTTTGCTCGGATCCCAGACAGTCTCTAATGGAGCTTTTCCATTTAAAACTTAAACATGACCGTTATCGGTTCCCAAATAGTTCGTTTTGCTAATTTCTTATTAATACTTCACCTCCCGGTATGATTTTAGTTACATTTTGAACCTTTAAAGCCCTATTCTAAAAGATTATTCTATTTTTACAAATTCTTCCGATGACGTTACTGTTCAACACAGGTTGGTCCTGCACTATTTTTGTTTTGACATAATCTCAAGAATATCGTCTTTAAGGGACTTATACGGAGACGGTTGCTTTGAATAAATATTCAGTTCAGTCAATTCTCCACATCTGGAATTAACGGTAACGTTATAAGTGTTTGTATAAATGTGTTTGCAGTGCAGAAATGTTTTTCATAAAGGTATCTCATATAGGCTCATTTGTATGTACATAAATTGTCATCAATAAATTTTGACTGGCCATGAAACTGTCTATACATGTACTGTTTAGATACTGAACTATATATGTACTGTTAGATACTTTTTATCGACCAATAAAGAGTAAAACTTTTAAAAGACAATGAATAGGGAAAATATTTATGTATTCAAATTAAAGGTAATCTGAAAATAAAGCGAGTAAAACTTATATGTACCAAGGTTTTCAGTAATAGATTGAGATATGGATCAGTCTCCTCCAAGTTAAGAATAGTTAATACATCCATACTATAGATGTATACACACTATCATTCAGGGGCTCCCAGATATCCAAGTGGTGAGGGCGTTTATCTTTGGTAAAAGCGGTCCCGGGTTAGATTTCCGGTGGGGGCCCATATGTGCGAAATTATATAAGCTGCCGAAGCACTTCAAAAAATACTACTGCTAGACCACTACACTATCTATTCATTGCCAAAGATTTTCTAGTTCATCTGTTCTAAAACATTTCCCTCGTCGACTATAGGTACTGAGATTGTAAGAGGATGTTTCACGGTTATTGGGTAGTTATAATTTTAACTCCGTAGAAAACCTTGATCAGTCTAATAAAAGAACAGAAGGAATTGAGCAAAGGAATGTAATTTCGTAATGAATAGAGCCAGAGTAATTTCTTTAACTTTGTATATCAATGTTATCTCTTTGCAGAATAGTAGTATGGATCCTATTAACCTTGATTTTTATGTACAGAAAAAAATGAAAAGGAAAACGGGTAAGGGTGACTTTGCGCAAGATGGTGCGCACCCAGGAAAATCCCAAGGAAGAATGGACTTGAAAAAAGTCTGACGGGACCGGGAATCGAACCCGGGTCTCCCAATTGCCGGGATAGCTCAACGGACAGAGCACCCGACCGGCAATTGGGAGACCCGTATTCCCGGTCCCGTCAGACTTTTTTCAAGTCCATTCTTCCTTGGAAAAAATGCAAGTTAATTTTCCTTTTAGTCTGATTCTGTTTTTCATATCTTAAGAACACTGATAGATAATCTGGAATTGGGGAAGAGATGATGTAGTCAGGGATTTACAGACTTTGATTTGCGGTGGTAAGAAGTTCTTTTGTAAAAATATTCTCTTAATGATGAATGTTTTTTTGTTCATACTTTGCGTCACTTATAAAAGCTGTACTCGTTTTTCCATGAAAAGATTTGGTAGCCTTCTCTTAAGATGACTGATAATTTAGTCTTCTGCCTCAAGTTGTATTCCATCAGTTTATGAGTCTTAAATACTAATGTTCTTTCTCAGTCCATAGAAATTGAGATAATATCTGTTGCGAATCATTTCATATTTTTTCTGTGTAGTACTTCTACCCAGGAGTTGATTATTTAACCAGCATAGAAAATTTAATTTATGTTCACCAATTTAGCCTCTAGAACAATTAGAGGTTTAAAAAGGTGTGGGAAAATTTCTGCATTAAAATGCCTGAAAGCTGGTTTCACTATATTGATATTGAGCTGAAGTAGAAAGAACGATGAATTCCTTTTTTTCTTCAAGATTACGTAAATTATTTACAATATATAAGCATTAATATCATATTAATCCATCCTAAGGTATTAATGAAGTTAATTACAATATATTACGCAGATATGTACTTTTTCCACAGCAAGATTGTAAATTACTGATGTGGAAAAAGTACATATCTGTGTAATATCATGAATTTCCACAATATCACGGCCGCATCCGTAGATTTTGTTAATTACAATGTTACCTTGCATTTTAATATTGTGAGGTATGTTTATTAATTCTGCTTTAGCATTCTTGTGAAAATATTTAGTTTTAACGGTTTAGCAGTTTAACAACAAAAATAGCTTCGTAGTAATTGATACTTACCTCATTTTTGCGAATGACATCCACCAAATGATTATTGGACATCTATATGTTAGGTTTAGGTTAGCAAGAGCGTGTATAGAATGCTTGTATGACAGATTCTCCCGTAAATCCGATGAATAACGAAAAAAATATAATATTTCATCACGAAAACGTTGATAACTAGATGTCGTCCATTGAGCAATAGGCTAATGAGCCAGAGTTGTTATTGTGCTCGACAACTTCGCTGTCTACTGAACCTCCTTTGAAGCAATATATATCTTCTATCCTCACACGTGTCTATGGCGTAACCTTGAGAAGGCCCGTAAAATCGTCCAAGGGCTGTTTCACGATTAGCGAATGATTCAGGGTGCCTTGAGGAAATTGGGATCACGTCGACTTGAAGTCGTTAAAATACTCTATTCAGTTTAATCAGAAAAAGAATAATTAATGATTTGTGAAAGAGGAAAAAAATGTCTGTTTCAGCCCATAAGCCTTTTTGAACCCTAATACCTCTACCATTAGCTACCAAACTCTCAGGAGAGGGAGGAAGCCTTACTTGGAGAGATGCGGTATGAGGTAAATCACCCTTGCTCTTCTCACTGAGCAAGAATGCTACAAGTCTACGTCAGTGCACCACAACGACTCTATGAGAAACACTTATCATTGCATTCAATAAAGAAGAGAACAGCACCCATTCTACAGCAGCTTTCATATTATCAAAGCTTTAAATAAGGGGGAGAAAAAAGTTATGATAAATACATTTTCCTCTACATTGTACCAAAAGACAAATGATAAATATTCCATTCCTTATGATAGGGTAATAGGAACGGTAAGAATGGTAGATTTAGATTTGTACTTCGCAAGCCGCCAGTGGCGTATGGCAGGGGATGTATTAACACCTTACCTAATTTACTCTATTAGCTTCTTTGATACTATGCGGAAAGAAGGACCAGAAGTTAAACAGTAAAACTGTTTATTTAAGCGATTATTTCATTGTATCGCTCGGTCGTCGCCTCTCGAAGATCGCGCTCGTTGTTTACCGGAGTGACAACATCTTTTACTTCCCTAAAAATTCTGGACCGATGAATTTTTTGAAAAGCTTTCGTCGGTAATCAGATCTTCTCTCCTACAGCGAGTTCCATCCGAGTGATTTTATTACGGCCGTAACGCTACTGCTGAACCTGAAAAACGGGCTGCTCTACGTTGTGCCATCTCTAAATCTGAGACTAACCCTACTTCATGCGGATTCCAGATTGCGCAGCAGTATTCGAGACTTGGTCGAATAAGGGAAAAGTACGCATTTTCTTTCGAATATGGAGTTATAGAAACTTTTTGGGAAGAATTAAACGAAAAGATTCCTGAGCCACGTTTCGTTGAAATTCGAAGTTGGGAACCGCAGTACCATAAAACAAGGAATCAGCTCTCTAGGACCATAGGAGCATTCGAATGAACGAGAAAACTCCATAGAAGGGTAGGGAAAATGACGTAATTCCCAACTAAGAGTAGTATACTAGTACAGTTAAAAGTACTTCGACAGCCGAGATCATTTCGCACGTAGACACCCGACGGGAATCGAACCCAAGACCGAAGTCGAACGCGTTGCCCACTTGGCTATCTGGGAGCCCCCCGACTAAGACATGGATCGTAAATCTGATCTGCTTATAAAATTTCAGTTTTATTTTCATCTTTTCTCCTCAATACAGCTCTGGAGCTTCATTTTTAACTGATTGTATGATTGTCTTAAATAAATATAAAAATTAATTGAATCTAATTTTAATCAACGCGATAAATATCTGCTCCTTGAGTGTTGGTTGACAATGTCTGGCATGAAGACAAAACTAGTGCTTGAAAACATTGTCTACTATCCCTCTACCTTTCTTTAAAAGAGGATGCTAACGGTTAACATCTGGATACAAGTTAATCGCCTATAATCGATAATAGTCTTGGGTATTATTATAGGAATGCGCAGAACCCAAAGTCGTATAATTGAAGGATATTCGAATCCGAGGAAGTATGTGCATCGCGTCCCTCGCAATTGGTTTATCTAGCCGTCGACTGTTTTGCATCTACCTTTTCCAATCTAATTTCGCGTCCCTCTGGACAGATGGGGAAGTCGATGGCGCGAGAATGTAGCGGTGGCGTCCGCAGTCGCATAGGAAGTGCGGTGCCAGGGCTCCCGCAAGCGAAAGAGGATGGAGCGGTCAGATGGACAAAGAGAAGGATGCTCCCCCAGAGCGAGTGGGTCGCTGCTGTCAAACAATCAAATGCCCCGTCGATGCACTGCTTATTGCGCGGACATTCTCTACGCTCTTTTCCTCAAAGTTGGTTCAGTCAATGGCGCTGGAAGATGATCTACGAGGTTTGAAAAGAGCGCGAAGGATACTTGGAGATTTAGACATTTCGAACGGCGATGTCCCTCGCGTTATTCCGAAGCGTCGCTAGGTTGTGGAGAAAAGGAAAAGGAACTAATTTAGATGCCTGGGGTAGAAGTCAAGAAAGTATGCAGTTGGTCTTGTGCTGGGGGTTCAGCGAGGCCGAAAAAATCACGAATCAAATATACAAATACAATCAAACACACCGATGGTAGAAAATATTTATTAGAGGTGATCATCAATTATCTCTTCATATAGGCGAGGATGCATAAAATTGTACGTGATCCTTATCGTATTTTGAATGCAATCACGCAGAGAACCAGAAAACCAGAGAAAAGAAAGGGGATCTTCCGGTACATTCCCTATGGCAAACTGTGAGCTGAATCCAGAAACTCCCGCCAAAACATATCTGCATATCTGACTGCTTTAAATTTATTTGAAAAAAAAACTCAATCCTATACCTAGAAATTTTGAAATTGCTCGTTTATTTGAGATTTAATTGTGTAAAATGGCAGCCTGAATAAATACGAAAATTTTGTTATGGGGTTTTCAGTTATAGTGGGTGAACCATGTTTTGCATTTGATTAATTACAGACTATTATAATAAAGGTCCTTTTAAAAATATGCAATTGATAAATACGCTATTATTGCAATATAGTTAAACAACTTTAAAGACCTGGAAAACGGTCTAATATTCGTTATGCGCTTGATAGCTTGGTTTTCGCTTCAAATATGAAAGTCGAAAAAATTATGCTCAAGAGTTGGGACTTAACAAAACTTTATAGCATCGTATTTGTAAGAAAAAGGTGATTCTGCCAAGATTTCGACAACAGCTTGTATTTCCTGATAAGCTACAGGCATTCAAAATCCTAAAACTAAGGACATGAATGGAAATTATATCATCTTCGCGAAATTACTTCCCTAGCATGCCAGATTTAATCAATCAATCCCAATGCCGGCAATAATAATAGTTTTAAGCATTTTCTATTAGGTATTCTCTCTTTCGATTTTTATTTTAGCTATATACTTTCAAATTTTACTTTTGAGAGTCATTCTATTCTCTTGGTATAAAGAGAAAAAGTATGTGTATTGTCGATATTTTTAATCTGCAAAGACAAAACCCACATGGAACCGCTAATGTAGCAAGCTTGCTACGCTAACCTACTGGTAGTAAGACCAAAGTTTTGCTATATGTTTATTTTTGATGATAAAGTGTACGATGTCTTCCGGCTGAAGGAAAATCAATAGAAAAGATAGAATTAGTTAATCTGTTAATAGAATATAGTTAATAGGCTCATCTATGTCAGGAAATTTTATGGGGACACGCACCCATTATTTAATAAAATCTTTTGCTCGTTGTAGCGCTTGAAAATATTGCTTAGAAAATTAGTTAAAAGTTGTAAAATTGTACACGTAAGTTCATTAGTTGTCCGAACAAATTATCCAAAAATTTTGTAACATATCAACCTTATTTAAAAGTATTTATATTTTACCTTTCCTTATCCTTCTACTTTTTCTCAGTAGAGGTACTGTATTTCAAGTTTCAAACTTCAATTCTATCGATTCAGTCACTTCTCTCCTAACATTTTTCCTTTCACTATTGCTCATTTACCCTGGACATTTTTGCTGATTATGTCTATGTATAGTATTTGGGCGACGTTGACGCTACTCAAGACTATCATCTTTTATAATTCTTTAATATATTTCACGAAAATTGAAGGTGTCTTTACAGGAGGAGAGTTGGAAGTTGCGAGTAGAAGAAATTAATTAATTAATTACACGATTCATTCTTTTCGTAATAGTCACATCGAAAAAATTTTAATATTCAAAGTTACGTGTTAGAAGAAAGGTATTAAAGGGTAATGTTTAAGATTGATATAAAAATTTGATAAGATTAGAATGACAAATTTTAATATTTGTGGAGATAATTTATTTAATCCAATTGCTAACTTCCTTTACATTTAAATGCAAAGAAATGAAATGCTTAACTCATCTCCGGAAAATTACAAGAACCTAGAAATTTAAATGTCCAACGAAGATTAAAATTATTTTAGTAGATTACGATTTGAAGTTGGTAAAGATTTGGTGTTATTTGTTATTATGATTGATTAAAATTAGTAATTAAACTTCTTTGTTTTCGATGTGCACGTTGTTGTGCCAGAATCGTTATAAAATATTATCGATGGCAATATTATGTAAACCGTTTTTTGAGTTTCTGCTTCTTCATGAACGACCTGAATTTTAAGGATAGGCATTTCCGAAGTAAATATTTCACTCTCGCCAAATATTTCGAGGACGATGAGGAGAATTTCAATTAATTTGTAGGATAATAGTAAGTGCTTCTGGATAAAATATTAAGGCAGTCTTCGTATTTTTTGAATGTTTAGATTACATGCAAGTATTTACAATTATTGGCATGAGAATATAATTTTTTACATTTAAAATTTACTATAATTTATCCTTTATAGTTTTCCATATTAGTTTCAACTTATATTTATAGAGACAACTTTTCTGTCAAAGATTTGTTTTTGTTCGTCACTCGATTACATTGAAGATGAATGTCTCCCTAATGTTTGACTCTTATTTTCACTTGGATTTTCACCAGATAATTGTAAGATCTTATTTTGGAAGATCTTAGAATTTACTTTTGGAAGATTTTTGTATTTTTGTCACTTGTTCTTATAAAATTTATAAAGTTCTTATAGCAATAGAGGAATTTCACTTTCGTGAGAGGACGTCATGATCATCTGAAATGAGTCCCAAGAGGTTTTCTATAAAAGTAGACAAGAACAACAATGAAGACAGTTTTCGATGGTTCTAAATGATATTTTGTTGTGTTTATCACTCGTTTATCATGTACATACGTTTATACAAACGAAAATTGAAGGTGTCTTTACAGGAGGAGAGTTGGAAGTTGCGCGTAGAAGAAATTAATTAATTAATTAAACGATTCATTGATTAATTTAAAAGTCAACTCTCCACACATTTTTTATATTTGAATCATGATCCTTGGAAAGTATACATTTCATTTCTCATACATTAATCGAGGCACATTCTGTCCATTTCGCCATAAGAAGGGTTGCTCGGCAATATAAGCACAAGTAGAAAACACGAGTTGTTGTTGATCAATGTCTCTTTCGGTTGAGGTGAGCCATAGAGATAAAACCGTCACTGTATCTGTTAAATTGAAGTCGATTACTTTCCTATTCAATTTCTGACTCTTCTCTCTCAAATGTGGTTCAGCATTCTACAATGTTATTAAGGAAATTGTGGATAGTCGCAATCGGTGTCCGCGATAAATTTGTGTCTAACCACTTCCTCTCCTCAATTACTGCTCCACCGCTGTTAATATTTTTACCGATGAGGTCGTCTGTTCATAATTCCAACGTACATCATGTTATTTCATGTTCCTGTGGCCCTTTGTAAATTGAGAGCGTAAGTATAAAGTAAATCTTATAATTTTGACTCGTTGTTCTTCTTGGCTCTCAAGAATAGCACTTTCTGCAGCGTATCTTAGCATCTTCTGTCTTCTCACTTTGTGCATCTTTCATTCACATGTCAGCCTGCACACAATGAACTGAATTGAATCGTTTCTGTGTCATCCGCTTTGCTGAGAATAAATGTCAACAGTGGATTTATTTCAAATAATATCCTTGACATTTTAGCGTCCAGTTATTCTTTTAATTCTGAAGTTGTAAACGGTTTTCAAGTTTCAAGCTGGTGAAAAAAGGTTTCTGTGAGGCAGAGCCGCGCCCAGCCTATCGCCCGGATGCGAACATAATTTGCCGTCCTTTAAGATCGAACACCAAAACCACACATATCCTGATTTGCAGGTAATAATTATTTTCTAAGACTGAAAAATCGTTGTTTTATGACTTCGTTTCCCAGAATACATTGGTCACAAAACATCAGCAAAAATTTATCATGCATATTTCGCATGCTGACATTGTGAAAGGTCATTATGTGTTAATAGTTAACTTTACTTTTGATCATCATTATCTTAGCAGCAACAGTCTCCGGAAGTGTCAATAAAACACCCAATACCATTTGCAAATTAGTAAAGACTCCGATCAAATCTCTAGTAAATATATATTCCAAAACCTGAAGAGGATTTATTCTTGGTACCAGAAAATGTTTTATTGATTCCAATTCTTCGATTAGATCCTCTGCACAAATATTCCTGTCTTGTCTTCAGTTGTCCATAATTATTACCTCTAAATGTTCGCTAGTCATTAATTTCACAATCATAATCTTTCCTAGATAAGTCGTGTGTATCATAAAGGAAGCAACAAATTGTGTTGTTGTAATTATAATTATGGTCAAATGATCAAATGTATTATGATCAAATTTCTAAAAAATATATATTCCAAAACTTGAAGAGGATTTATTCTTGGTACCAGAAAATGTTTTATTGATTCCAATTCTTCGATTAGATCCTCTGCACAAATATTCCTGTCTCGTCTTCAGTTGTCCATAATTATTGTCTCTAAATGTTCGCTAATCATTAATTTCACATTCATAATCTTTCCTAGATAAGTCGTGTGTATCATACAGGAAGCAACAAATTGTGTTGTTGTAATTATAATTATGGTTGGCTACGCTTCTGTTGCCGCCCTTTAGATGCCGCCGCCAGGGTGCGATGCAACCCTTGCACCCATAGAACGGCGCGGTTCTGCTGTGGGGCTACTTTTATTCGACTGATTCTCATCCCATATCATCTCGCAAAAGTTAAACGATAATTGAAACAAAAAGTTAATTAAGAAATAGCAGCTGGATCCGGTGAAGTTTACTCTAACGCAACATTTTTCAGCACAGAGCAAATATATTACAATTCTCAAACTCAGCTTTAACTTTTGGAGTTCTTCGTTTGAGACTTTTCTTATGGAACTTCCTTATGATAATTTCAAAATTTCTCTTACGCAATGAAATCATATAAAAGTTTTCTTTTACGAGTATCTCATCAGCTTCTTTTTATTTACTTGTGAACTACGAAATTAATTTCCTGGCAATTCAATGTCAGATAACCCGCAAGTTCCAGCTTTCTCTATGACCTCAAACGAATCACGTGTTTTCCAACTTTCTGAGATCTCATTTATTTATGAGGATGTGAGAGAATGACCTTATCTCTGGCTCCGAATCTAAGGAAATGTTCAGGATAATTCTCTTGAAAATTCCTTTTCTCCCGTTTTCTACGAAAAATGATCTCATTGCTTTCATCTCATCCTTTTTGTTTGCGGAATAACTTTTCTAACCAATTATATTCACATCGCTTATTCTCTATAACTTGGTTTTATTCATTTTTATCGCTTTCGTCTGTATCACTGTCAGTAGTTCCTTGAATTTTGTATTCAAATTCTTGGGACAAATATCTTCGACATCATGGAATCCTCGGAATTCGATTAAAAACACCTTAAAGAGTCCCCAAGGAGAAACGGACATGAAAAAAGTCCGACTGAAAAGTCTGCTCTATCTATTGAGCTATCCTACCAGAACTACAGGAACAGAACACCAGAACCGGGACTCGAACCCGGGTCTCCCAATTGCCGGTTGGTTGCTCTATCCATTGAGCTATCTCACCAGAACTACAGAAACAAAATACCAGATCATTCTAGCGGATCAATGGATAGAGCCACCAACCGGCAATTGGCAGACCCGGGTTCGAGTCCCGGTTCTGTCAGTCTTTTCATGCCCGTTTCTCCTTGGGAATTTTCCTAGGTGCACGCCTTATCGTGCCAAGTCACCAAAACCCTTTTCCTTGTACCTTAAAGAGTGTTCAACAATTATCATATTCTAATTAACTAATTTAATTATCTAATCATTCCTTCATGTCATCGATCATCGAAATAAATCTCGATGTGAAAAAAATTCTCCTTTTTGGAATTTTTTTAGCCCTTTGGCTATTATCCTTTGAAATTTTTATTTTATCATCACTCATTTAAAGCATAGAAATGCAAAGTGGAAGATTTGAACCTAAAAGTTGCATTTTGAATTGCATACAGTTTTGTTATTAATCTTCAACATCGTTGTATATGTAATCCATAAATTTAAATAATCAAAAATATTTTTCGAATTTTTTTTTCCTTACTAGCCCTGTGCTTCTAAGGAGACACTTCTTCTTCATTGCACCGATTATTTACTATCCTAGACGAGGTTATGAAAAATCTAATAAACGAGGTAGAAGTAGCATAAATTTCAATTCTGCGTCTGCGTTTAAGCAGTAAATTTAAATTTGAGTCCCTTCTCGTCGTTCGCGGGCACCTCAGTTACAGTCCCACGTGAATGCGAACAAGGCACGGAATATGGATCTGATGTAGGGCCTACGTTTCCTAGCGCTCTTGTTTAGTTTTTGCACGAAACGACTCCGGGAGGTAAAACTACTGCCTAAGATACTTAAATTAATTCCAAAAGTTTCATACTCGATGTAGCTGAAACCGAAGTTAAGTAGCTTGTTTAGAATATTAGATAGATTAGGAAAGTACGAGGAACTTCGAATGATATTACTGCTTTAGAATGATTTTATTTTCGCTTGTGTTCATTATAAATTCAATGTGAAATATCTCGAATATTAAATAGAATGGCGAATTTTTTTAATCATATATTTTAATCGACTATCCGTGAGAGAACCCGATAAGCTACGTCTAAGAATCTTGCACATTAACTAAAACGATTAGTTGAATTTAACTGTCGTAATACTATATTACAGAATTGAAATTAGAATTATTGTTATAGAAATTCAGATCCATCCGAATGACGGCTTGTGTAATGCGAAGCACGAATCTCCCGAAAAAGCTATTGATGATTTGCCATTGAGGAACATAAAAGCTATATTGAAATTAGAAAATATATTTTTCAGTATTTTCCATAAATATTCAACACGCAATAGCCAAGGTGTCTGAAAACTGTGCCTTAGACATTCGACGCAAAGATTTGGAGCAATAATAATGCTCTACCAAGATTTCCAGAGTTTTCAGAGGTGAATCACCGAGTCAATCCTATGCAATTTCATATTGTCCTCCGGAGAAAAATTTGAAAGCAGGAGTAACGGATAGTCAATTTACAATTCTAGACTCGGGATATAATGTCTGCATTCGTTACGTGATGTGTATTCGCTTCGGTGGACGTGAAAATCACTTCTGGTGGACGAACGCGAGCGAGAGATTACTTCTGATCCTAAGCATTCTTCGTCCGAATTGGAATTGATCGATTAATTATCGCAATTTCTTGATAAAATATGGTCGACGTAATAACAATCCAAGATGTATATATATCTCCGTCGGTCATGACATAGAAATCGAGCTGATCATTCAGGATACCAACTGATCTGCTGCAGTCGATAATGTTCTATTTATTTATTATTATTATTGTTATTATACATTATCCTTATAAGTAGAGCAATCCTTATAAATAAAACAATTAAAACAAAATAAAAATTCAGGTGGCAAGGATTCAACGTACACTTCTGTTAGAAGTACAAGAATAAAATAATGAAGCAACCAGGGGTACCGATACCCTTATCGATCTCACAATATAAGTATAGTCTCACAATGTTCACGAAAAAGTCCGTCAAAATTCCACAGCTCAGCTAAACACAAGCCAATAATCACGTCCGTTTTCAGTAAGCAATGTAAGAACCCCACAACATTACCTTTTTACACAGAGAGTAGATCTAGGTGCAATATTGGCAAGCAATCACACTCACAAGACAAGCAGCTTACAATGATATTAACAATGAAAAGCGACCTTATAGTGATCAAAACCAGGAACATTACAACTTTCGTACGACACATATCTGCTATAAAATTAAAGTATAAAAACCCATTAAAAAATAAAGATAGAAAAATAAGGGAGTAACTTGAAATTTAAGCTAATCGATTTATTTTCACACTAGTTGTGAGAGATAATAGAAATTTGGAATTGAAAGGAAAACAATGTCTGTCAGGCATTTGCCCAAGGAGGAAGAAAATTCTGGAGAACCTCTATAGAAGATAACACAAATCAGTGTCCATCAAATTCACAAAACTGCCCAACCCCGCGAACAAAAACTCATTATCACCAAGGATACCTGAAACTCTCCAATCCTATCCGAGTTGCATTGTTTATAGTTTTCTCAGCCTCACTTTAAAAGTACGCATTCGTTGAGGAAATTACTCGAAAATTTCCTCGGGAAGTGCGCTCCAATGATCTATGGTTCTATTCGAAAGCGAAACTTTAACTGTGTTAGTTCTTCTAGGAAGAGGTTCAATTTTATATGTACGGTCATGGTAAATGTAAATAAAATTACGATATTTGAAAACTATTATTTACATTAATTATTATTAGTGTAATAATGATTAATTAAATATTAAAACTGATGTGCATCGGCGATACTTGCTGAGATTCCATTGTTCAACAAACGAGGAATGTAATACATAACTTGTTTACTGAGGAGCTTCTTAAGTTTTCTTCTTTATTATTGATTGATTCAATATTAAAGAGGAAAACTCATTCTTTCCTATTCATATTATACGTATTTGTGCAGTAACTTTGTTTGAAACAAGAAAATAGTTTGTTTATACCGATACTTTTCCTATTGGTTGTCAGTAAAATCGTGTTTCAGGCATTGCAATATTGAAACAGTTGACGCTATTTAATCTAACAGATAATAATATTGTCTAACAGATAGTCCACTATCTTTTAACTTTCAACACAATTCAGTTCAATGCTGTTTTCTTCTTAGCAGACTCCTGTCGTAATTGTCTCAAAAAACTTTTGTCCACTTCGAAGACCTCTTGAATGTTCTGTAAGGCTCTCAGATAGCCGAGTGGGTAGCACGTTCGCCTTTGATGAAAGCGGCTCCGGGCTCGAATCCAGGTGGGTTCGTATGACCTTAGCTGTCGAAGTATCTTTAACACTTGAATGCGCTGGAATCGATTTATATGACTAAGAAAATGGAAAAGGGATATGTATTAGGGAAAGGTGGATAACATAGCACAGAAGAGCTGTGTG
The DNA here is from genome assembly GCA_000376725.2 of Ladona fulva. NCBI lineage: Eukaryota > Metazoa > Arthropoda > Insecta > Odonata > Libellulidae > Ladona > Ladona fulva. The sequence continues at coordinate 1,500,601 of KZ308167.1, forward strand.
GCTGAAACCCAAGGAATAATAGGTGTGAAAAATAGCGATGCAACTGGGACTCGAACCCAGTTCTCCCACTTTTCGGGCAGGTATTGTAACCACTGAACTACCATGCCGCGTCTCTTCCACACTTTCATGGGAATTTTTTGGGTCAGAGATATCGATAATTTTTTTCAGTGACAAGAATTTTTATTTGAAATCGTTTTACGCAATCTAATCTAACGTAAGAAAATATATGATAAAATTCATATTTTTGCTATCAAATATATTGTGTATTGAAACAGTTTAACTTTCAGACTTTTTTACAGGGTTATTCTATTGTAAGTTAAGTTAAGTTAAGTGCTTAATGGAAATAAAAATGACATCGATGAATTTGAATTTATGAGTTTAAAAGAGAATTTTATCATCACAGAGCTCACTTGGATGACAATATCATTTTCCTTGCGTCGCGTCCAGTATTGGAATACTATTTATGGGTTATTAACTGTGATAATATATGCCGATTTAGCAAAAAGCTAGACTCCGCACCTTGGAAAGTCCAATTTCGCATTAATTTATGGTATATACATTACGACAATGGTGACATTGAAACCTATAATCTCAGTGTGGGAAAGTAAAAGTCAAGCAAGTATGTATGTTATTGAAACGCTAATGACGTGAAAAAATTCAGCGTTCACATCGAACTGTACTTAAGTTCGGCAATAACTATCGGTTTGGCATTCTAATTATCAACCATGATTTTAATTAAGAATCATAATTTTAAAGGAATGAGTATATTTCCGAAATTCCAAGGGAATTTTTTATTACGAATTAATAAAATACCTGTGGAAATTCCGGTTATACCTTAATGTAATAATAATAAAAATAATGTCTTTATTTAGGCGAATTTTAGTCAATTGAGACCACTCTTACAGTTAATCAGTTGATGTACGACTCTTCTAAAACTAATTAATATCAAACGATTCTTCACCGGGATGAAATTCGTACGATATTTGAAGTCGTTGATTTTTATAAATGTTTGAGGATTACTTTTTAAAAGTTTAGAGGGTCGGTTCAATCTAACTCTAATGTAAGAACATTTTATATTCGAAGAAATGAGGAATGAAATGGTTGTCTTAGCAGTATTAATTAATGCTTATAAAAATTAAGTTGTCAGCATGATACACTTATCGATTAACCAAGTTTGTGTGAGTAAAATCCTAGTTATATCACCTTATTTATACTATCACGTCTTTATCATTCGAAAGGGGTCCTGGATTGCCAAGTGGGTGGCGCTATCATCTTTGGTGACAGCGGTCCCGGGTTCGATTCCCGGTGTGAGTTCCATTCGTGCGAGACGACCTCAGCTCTAAGCAGTTAAAATACTACTTTACTAACATGATGGACTAGGCTTTGTTTTGCAGTCGTCTGCATAATGCTTTCGTAACGCCCACGTTGTTGATTATGCCCTAGAAGTTTGTGCAATCGTCCTTTAACATCTAAATCACTATTGAATGGATGAGCAAAATGACATAATATAGCTCAGAGTGAGGTATTTATACTTATTCTTAGTCTTCGTTATTTTAAATATCCATGATGACTTGAGAAATCACACGAAACGCTTTTTTGAGAGTGAAGTATCATCGAAGATTTGAATTTGAACGTTCAAGGTTTGATATCAGTGATCTATGGTAAAATGCTTTACTTTTCCTAATCTAAGACACCAGAGTACGATCTTCCCAGTACATCCTAAGTTATTGCGAACTTGATAGCCAATTGAAGTTATACCGTGATCTGGGAATTGAATATTTGCTCTCAAACTTCTTATTTACTGCCACGGCCTTGATATGTAGAATATTGTCGTAGCAAAATCCTGAATGGTTTATTCACTGCATTTCCAATTATTTCCTTATTATTCTGAATGTCGCACCATGCCGACGAAACTAGCTTCTTGTGTCCCTTGCAATAAAATTTAATCAGGTTTAATTACTCAACGCCTCCTTTCACACCTTCGGATCAGTAAGAGAGATAGATGTGAGAGTGAAACGATTTGGTCAATATAATGGGTCGTTTTCTATCTTAAGAGTCGATGAAATTTCTAAAGAGGTAATCATCACCTTACAACGAGCACGTAGAATAATAGACCATTTATTGAGGAGAAAATGTTCATGATAAAATTATGGAAAAGACAGGAGCGAAACTGAACCTTTTACGTCTGCCTTTATGGAAATCGAGGGGTGACTGAATGTTTATTTTATGAGGCAAATTGTTTCTCAAATACCAGACGACTCGGGGATATCTCCAGGCAAAGGAGGAGGGATTTTCATAAAGCTGAATTAATTAAAGATTGTGAAGACTCGGGTAAGTTCACGGAACTCACCCGCCTGACAATCCGAGATCATTTTCTTCAAATTAAAGAATAATAATAATACTAATGGTAGATTATCCAAACTGTAAGTAACGTAATCGTGAGACTTGAATAAAGGCACGTGGACCGAAAGAGGGTCCTTGAGGAGCACCCTTAATTATGATTCTGTAAAAAAGTATATTATATACATAATTCTGCAAAACTTTACCCTGAGAATAATAACCTTTCATTCAGTCCATTAAAAAGTTAATCAAATTCTGGTTAATAGAACATTAGCTTTACACTTAATATTTATGATGGATTGATTATCACAATTAACGTCACTGTCGTCCGTTAGGCATATAGGATGAAATCGTCATTCACAATACTTGCGTAATCGGTTAAATCCTAATCTACCAACCTTAGGAACATCTATAGTACATACATGCTGATTCAATTTGTCGATTTCCTTTTCAAGTCCCATTTGAAATTCTTACGCTGCTAGGTTTGGGTGATTAGGGCTTTCTTATGTTGTTTCCTTGTCACATCACAATGGCTGGCTCCTTTGCTCCGCGAAATGCGTGAAGAGACAACCACCTACCTCTTACCTTTATCTGAAAACGCCGTAAATTATATCCAAAATATGCTTGTGTGCTCAGATTCACGTAGCTGGATGAGGGCATATTCTTGAAATCGTTACGACCAATAATTTATTCCCTCACACTTCTGAGGTTCCTATGGATTTATTTTAAGGAATTTCAAGGGAAGCTTATTGTTCTGGGCAGTCAAATCTTGCATTGTTCATAAAGATAGACGTAAAGGGAAATGAGCCACTAAAATTATCACCTATTAAGGTGATATATGGCAAGAAACGCCACTTCTGTTTCATCAATTAGTTATGGAAATGAATTTCTTTCAGAGTTACAAATTTAACCCATAAGTTGCGGGGAATCATGCATTCACCAGAGGCAGAGTGTGAATATTATGTTAACATATGACGTACATAAAAGTAATTTTAGTCTCTTTCCTTGGTAAGGTGGCGTTGAAATATCAGGAGTCACATTTAGCTACGAGTATAATTTCAGCTAAATCTAGCTCGATCCGTTGTATGACATTTGTTTTGGATTGACGGGGTACGCATAAATTGTAGATCCTTATTATTGGAGTAAATGAAAGACACTAGGTGCTTATGAGGAAAACGGATGACTGTATTTTGAAATATCGGTTACATATTGGTTTTTTGTCGTATTTCATGGATACATTAATATCTTACGGAGGTAAATAAATGGGAATATAATTAGCTAAAGATTACGCCTCAATGAAAATAATTAAATAAACTGTACGTCTTAAGTAATGGTTATGATTGTTATCTATAATAAAATAAAAGTATCGAATGATATATATCAACATTGAACACAGGAATGCAAAAAGAGGAGAAAGGAACAAAAAACCTCTCATGAAATGATTTTTATTCATGATTCATTTAATTAGATGGAAGCGTCACTAGAATTTGTTCGAAGTTTTGCCAAGGTTAAATTGCAGTAAACTTAATTAGTCTCCGTTGATTTCTACTGAGGCATCGATTAGAAATGTTAATCACAGTTTTCGAACGCAGGACAGCCATACTTTGATGGCATTCATGTGCAGTTTTGAAAAGAGTATAAGTTGGAGGTTTTGGAATTTAAGAATGGAAGCGTTTGAAAATAGCAGACGACAAGAAAAAGAGAGAGGAGAGCCCGGTCGACGTTAAGTTGAAACTAATTATGATTTATGGGTGCACTTTGAAATGAGTTGGCAAGGAAACGTAATATTCTACTCGACTCATAGATTAAATAATAATTTGTTACATGTGATGTCTTATTTACAGCTGCCGTAAGAGGAAGCTCCTGCGGTTAAAACCGATCTTGTAATATTACCTGAGGTTAGAAAATCATCTGTAGAGACTTCAACCTTGTGGTGGCAATAAGGTATCCATGATAGGAGAAGACTAAAGCACAACTTACAGTGTAAAAGTTGTGTTCAATCCCTTTCTCATTAACTGAAGTATTAATGCCGGTAAAATTTCTCCGAATTTTGCCTGAATTGCGTAAACATATTTCCAAAGTTTAGAATTTAAAGATAAGCTTGATTGGAGTACAATTCTGTGAAAGGATACCAAAAGATGAAACTATCATTAAATTTTACAAAGCTTATTCGTTGATATTCTGGTGCCAGGGTTGTTTGCGCTGCTGAAAATCGTTCCCTTATCTCTTTTTTTATTGATAGATAAGTTACGTTATTCTACGTAGTCTCTTAAAAAGATGCTGAAAAGAATTCCCGACAGTTACCTAGTAATCTATAAAACATTTTTACTGTGCAGATTAACACTAAATCACCTTAAACTAAATTTAAATGAAACATCTAAGTTGTTCTTGTGCAAACTCAATTTATTTACAAACACACGTTAACAGTTTTTCGTAAAACCTGAGAGCAGTTTTTCAATAGATGGTTTCGAAAGAAATAGAGAGGCATTTGGGAGTACTGTCTGGGGAAAAATAGTGAGCCTTCATTAAAGATCGGTGGATTAATTCAGCGGTCTAAAGCGGAAGTGTGACGTAAGACTACTGAAGCCCCGTCTGTTGATAAGCACATGACTTAGCGAAAATGCACCCATAATCGATCTGTCGTAAACGATTTCTGCAGGAGTGCGCGTCTACGCAATTTACTCAAGCCAAAAAGCAAACTTTTTGAGAGAGGAAATTCATTCGGGTACTCACCGAGTTTGTTATTGTCGTAACTTTCTCTGCGATGTGGCATTGCAGCTAACGATATTACTATCACAGCTGTGGCAAGATTGCGGTGAATATCCGAAGAAAAAATCTGAAGGGGAGCGATTCAACGCCGCTGAACCACGATCAAGGAAATTCGATTTTTATATTCCCCAGTTACTATGGCTACCCATGAGTCGTGCAGATCTTGCTGACTTTACCTGTAGATTTCGTAGTCATAAATATGTAATCATTATGTAAATGAAGAATTTGAAGGTATTTACAAGAGCGATTTTGGAATTAAGTATCGTTAATAAGGCGCATTTAAAGACGTGTTCTATTGAAAATTGAAATTTACATGTATAAATCAATAGTGCACTCCAGTGGTGCACAACCTACGGCCCACGAACCAAATACGACCATCCGCTTACTAAAATAGGGCCTGCAAATTTGTTTGTGAATTATAAGCAATCTTCAATCTATCAGAAATTTAATAAATTTTACTATTACCAATCATGCTTTCCTATCCCTCCCTTGATTCGATTTAAGATAGCAATTCTTAGATAGATGGTCTGAATGAAAGAGGTCGCGGGCTCGATTAGCGGTGGGGGTTCATACGTGCGGAATGACCTAAACTGTCGATGCAACTTCAAAATACCAAATACTCCAAAATTAGAGAAACGGAAGAATTTCAAAAAATGTTTATTTTCTAGAAATACACATATCTATAACGCACTTATCACATACATGTCACAGACGTATATTTTGGCCACCTCAACCGGCCACGAAGTTAAGCTCTATCCGACCCGTCGAGCGAAAGGTTTCGGCACTACTGCTGTACATGGAGGATTCCTATTCAGCTAATTCATTTGACAACCCAGATAAAACTGGAAACAGGATTTTATCTTTAATAGTATCTTAATATGGTATTATCATCTTAAAAGAAAGATTTCGTAATTTACACAGCAGATTTTTTTGGCTTGTTTCTTTAACGAGTTGACAGCTACCTATCATTATCCTAGAGATGTCAACACGTTGGCGAAACAAGGCTATAAAAGCTTCTGTGAAAATAATGAAGTATTATTCTTTTAAGAAGTGTTGAGTTCCACGAAATCACTATAGAACTTTTTGATTTTATGGTATTATAATGTATTTTTAACATGGACTTAAAATAATGATCACTTTAGGGTGCGGTATTATAATTTTTTTATAGGTAAAGCCCAGAATATAGTTAATATTCACGCAAATTCATCTTATGCATAGGAGATTAACCAAAATCTTCATTTCAATTCTAAAAAAAACGTAATAATACCGGTACCTAAAGTGAACTTTGGTGAAAGTCCATTGTAAGAATACACTATAATTCCGGGCCTAAGCGTTATCTGTAAATTTTATTTCGAAATAGAAGGTTCCAGGCTTATGTATATTAATTTTTTATGTAAAACATGTTAGCACGCGAAATCGTATCAAATTCATAACGACTGAAAAAATATGCCAATCTTAGGTTCCCGATTCAGTCACAGCAGAAGATTCTCAAGGCTAGATTTATTCAGAACTCGTCCCTTCTTAGGTTGAGACTGTTTCCGGTAGGCGAATGCCAGTTTTTCTGAAAAAAGTGTATTTAGGCGAAAAGAAAATTCCAGGACAAAATGATAGAAATTTGTAGTTGTAGGAACATCGATGGCTAACATCCTCTATGTGCTATTCTTGCGGAATGTTACTTGAGAAGAACAGAGGTTCGTAAGTATTTCACATTTATGTAGAGAAAAAAGGCGTTTTTTCGCATGCTTCTGTTGTCTGTAATAAAAATATAGCCTTTGTGCCATTGCTGCCATGCCAACCTGTGCCATTAATTTGCGATTACGCCCCAGAAATGACTGAAGTTATTGTCGATGATAAGCTCTAAGTGCGGGGTTCGAGATCCAGGGACCTGAATAAGTCATTCAGTAACTTATCTGACCCCGGGGATCCCCGTACTCTTTGCTTCGACATCTTATTTGCTTTGATTCGAGTCATCATATTTTCCGGTACGCTTTTATCTTTAGTGCTAGACGTTGTTCGTTACATTATAAAAGGGTATGTGCCACGCGTTCCAGCTGCGTATCTAGATGAATGGGAAAGTTTTGTCTTTTGGTACAGGATGGAAAAAATCGTTTACTTATATTTATATTGTATACATTAACTTTTGTTTCAGTCTTGCTCATAGCTGTGATAATATTAATACTGAGGTACGATTAATGCCGAGTAACCAGTAACTGCAAATTAGACATATTATTCAATAAAAAAATTACTTAAGAAGAAAATATTGTTTAATGATACATATATGGAGAAATATGCATCTTACAGTATGCTTGTAGTGATTAAAAGCAGTCATTAAATAAATTGGCAGAGGGCCCGATTTTCATTCTCGATTGCGAATCATAACTAAATATTTTTGTAAAGAGGTTCCGATAAATATTTTGAAGGCTCAGGAAATGTCTACTGCTTAAAAAGTTAAGAATGGCCGGACTCAATACTAGCGCTGATATTCTTCCTTAAACAGATCAAACGTGTTTACATTAGAAGTTGTGATTCGAAAAGAAAATTTAGAAGAAATTTCACTTTATATTTTTCCATATTATTAATGTTATTAATATCCAAGTTCCAGTACTTTTAATTTACAAGTGCTGCTTCTAATGGAATACATTTTGATTACCTGTCCTTACATTAAAAATATATAAACCTATTGAAGATTGAGATATATAAACTCTGGTCAAATTAAATTACATTGAAAACATACTTAAGGATTAGGCCAGACTGAGGGATTTATTGTAGGGACGACAGTGGAAAATAATTCATCTAACAACTGAACTGGAAATGCAACGTAAAATGAGCTAGAAATAATGGGCAACATTCCAAATATTTGCTACTATAATGAGTCATGTAGTTTATCAAGAGCTTCCTCGGGAGACCACCTTGCGTTATAGACGGCTTAAAAATGTTTTCACCTGGAAAAAAACTTTAAAGGAAACACCTGGAAAACTTGCCGGACCTATTTATCTGAGGTATTGCAATTTCCCAGAAAGCATCGAACATTCTACGTTTACATCGTAAAATATTTTCAGCGTTTGCTTTTCTCTCGTTTTCTATGCAAGAATTCCGATAATATAAGTCAATAAAAGCACATGCAAAGAAGGGAATTCCCTTTAAAAACAGAAACAGTGGCTGTTATTCCCACATATTGACAGTATTGTGTATGAAAGTTGACTTTTCCTTTGATATTTTTTGCGTCACGAAGTAAACAGCAGTTTTAGCTTTCTCTCTCTTTGGTCAAAGGTATTCTTCCTTCCAGTTACAACAATGTTGTTTTCTAATGCCTTAAGGCCTGAAATTTTTGTACTGTTGGTAAATAAAGCACTTTACTTCTTTATCTGTATCTTTACTTTATGTGTACTTTAAACCATGGGCCCCAAACTTTATGAGAGGAGGGCCACGTAAGGGCATGGAAAATGCTGGGCGGGCCGGATCTATATAAGCATTTATTTACTTTTCTTGAAATTGTTTATGTTTCGTTTTAAAAGGAACGAGGAACCTTTGAGGAGTTGTCTTCCAAGGCTCATCTTATTGATGAAAACGTGCTTATGTTTCCAAAATATTCGAATAGTGAATGTATTTATATGTTTTTATTATAAAAAATGGCAATTACGATGTAGGTATGTTCTCCATGTCCAGAAGACGAACTTTTCCGTTAAAAATATTCAATGATTAGGCTTCAGTTTATAATTACGGAGAGATAACTCACTGCTATTGGTTAGGTTAAAGATGATGGAAAACTTCACAAAACATGTAAGAATACGAATTGAAACACGATTTAAGAGTACGTTTAAATACATAAACCTATGAATGATAATGGGCTTTGTGAACTGCGAAGGTTAAAAAGTATTGATTCCTCCACTGTTTTTGGCGCCAAATTCAGGTTTTATTCTCTCGAGGAAAATAATTGTTACAATCTCTCTAGTTTCTTGAAAAGAGTCACGAGTAGTGTATGACATCATTTGTTACAAAATGTAGATGTGGTTATATAGGTGAAGCAATATTATTGTACGTAAACATATTTTTGGTACGATCGCGCCAATTTCTTGGAAGTTGTCGTTTAAAAAAAATTGCTCTGTTACGTAAACGATGGAAAATTTTCGAAATCAGTGAAATGTATCGAGAGGGAATTCAGAATATAAAAAGCTATGAGTGCAACGAGAATTCTTGTTGTTCTCCTCGAGAAGTTCCTCACCCCCGTCTCATTTAGTCCTGCGTAACAGAGGAAGTCCTTATTTGCTTCTCCAAGATTTACCCATATCTACCTTCGATACAAGTTATCTTCGCCTATTTCGTAAAGAAACGATAGAAAAAGAAACTCAACAACCCTGCGTATGACGAAAGACATTTTCTCCACTTCTAACTAAAGCGACATATGGAAGCTTTTAATTTTATTTTAGATTTTATTCAATTTTCTCCACTTACGACATCAGGCTCGAGAAAAATATGCGAAACACTGCGCAGAAAAATATATGTTTCTGCGACTTCTTTGGTCGGCTCCGTGTGTGTGTACTCCCCGAGCCTTGTCTCTCAATGCGCCATGGGTTTTCCATAAATTAAATGACGATTGACGTCAAGAGTGACCTCTCAATTTAATTTACAGTTTGAGAGCACGTAGACAGAAATTTCCGAGAATCGATAAGTAGCTTTCTATGTACTTTCATGGATGAAATGGTAAAAAGTATAAATTGTGCTTAGCTGGTATTGCTTATTTGCACTTCGATCTATAAGGTAATAATATTTCCGAGGGGAATCCAATAATACCACTTAACATACAACATATGGCTGTGATATTATGTAATTAATTAAGTAGCTTTATCGGATTCCATTAAGAAGTGTTTATAAAGAGATTACAATATTGAAAGTTTTGAAACTCAAACGCCATTAATAAACGGAATCAATTTCGACTATCTCTAAGGTTTAATCTTTAGAAATATCTAGTGTTTATTTTATTATTTCCTTTTGGGCGTCACTTTTATTATTTGATTGTCTGAAATTTTGGGCAGTGATAAAAATAAAACACCTGCAAGAAAATGGGTGGAGGTGCCGCTCTATATTCAGCTGTGACATTAATGATTCTACCTATCAATCATCAGTTTTTCAATTATTCATTTAAATAAATATCAAATTCATAGAAAAGCTTAAAGGAAAAGGGGTAGAGGTGAATTTGTGCTTAAAGGTGTGCACCCGGTTTCGGGTTCCGGTCCCGTCAGCATTTTTTATCTGTTTCTTAAACATGAAGTAAATTTAATTTGTTCCACTATCGAGGAACAATAATTAAAATATAGAAAAATACGATGATAATAAATGTCAAAGAAAATTTAACGGATATAAATGTCATTTTTGATATAATTTGATTAATAATTGACGAAAAATATTATGAAATTTGTGTCACATACTTTTAAATCTTAAGTAATACTGTTTTTCTTATACTTTATTGGATAAAACTTGCTATCGTTTACGGCCATCTAGCTTCTCAAGATTTGAAGGTAATAATTGGGAACTTAAGCGTGAAAAGATTTTCACCGATTTGCCTTGACCTTTGAGCTGTTTATTTACTTTCATGAACGAAAGTAACTGTTTCCGCAAGTATGTACTTTCGAAGTAGCATAGAAATTATGCGGCTAACTTCTCATTCTCGTGGTTTAGTATAAATAAGAATGAATGAAGAGAGAGGTCACAGCTCAAAAGGTGATCCATGAGTTTTATATTATGAAAACTCTCCTTGAAATTGTGGGCCGCATCAGGACCGCGGGCCCCTAGTTTCACATGTGCTGCATTATAATTCTTTTTAGTTATGGATATGTTTTCACTTTCCAAATATCAGGTAAATTAAGTCTTCTATTAATTAAATTAAAAATTAACAACACAATTATGAACTTCATTTACATAAGCCTACGCTGATTGTGACGTATTCGGATCCAAACACATACGTGCGTGTTTGTTGCGTAGATGAATCGTGGGCAATTAATGGATCTCTGCGTTAGATAAGGAGAGTTGTATCACTTTGAACCGGTAATCCATTTTTCCTGCGTACGTTTTCCTTGTCTGCATTCCAGCGTGGCTTCGGACATGAAGGATTATTGCTTCACCGCGTGTTCATTTGAGCATTACTATTTTTTGTATCACAAATCGTATCCCTCGAGAATAGTAATGAAAGTACGTTTGTTTTCAGACGGACTAATTGTTTATGCTTCAGGTGCCTCATTGATTTTAATGAGATTTATTATAATGCTACGGTAAATCACCTTAATGAAGGAAGAGATTGAAGTCGAGGAGGTGCCAATATAACAGGTATGGGTTCGCGCTTTTCCTCACTTTTTCACGCGCTACATATCTGTAGTCGAGGAACGCAAGCGGTTCGCGAAAGTTACAATCACTGATTTGAGATATTCTAAACCAAAACAGCTTGCTGCATGCCTGCTATTATAAACTTATATTTTTACAAGATGTCAGTGTATTTTGTGGTGAAGTAACCAATGAAGGAAATAAGGACCTCTATAAGAATTTTTTCTTCGCTGCGGCACATATAAAATACATTTTGAAATAATATAATTTTAATAATAATAATAAAGGACTTTATTCAGGGCGAGATTGAGACTAACAAGTCTCTTCTTGCATCTAACCCTTCGTCATATGAGACAAGAAAAGAGAGAGATAGCTTGCAAAAGTACAATGAAGAAAACTACTTTGTGGATTAAAAAACCTAAGCCAAGAGCTCAGGGAAAAATCTCCACTGCAGGAAAACACCCTCAAGAAGGAGGGTGTGAAAAACCTGCGAAACCTACAGA
>KZ308167.1:1518277-1544839 GCA_000376725.2 Ladona fulva
GGAATAATAATAATAAAGGACTTTATTCAGGGCGAGATTGAGACTAACAAGTCTCTTCTTACATCTAACCCTTCGTCATATGAGACAAGAAAAGAGAGAGATAGCTTGCAAAAGTACAACTAAGAAAACTACTTTGTGGATTAAAAACCTAAGCTAAAAGCTCAGGGAAAAATCTCCACTGCAGGAAAACACACTCAAGAAGGAGGGTGTGAAAAACCTGCGAAACCTACAGATAGAAAACTAAATTTGATGATGAAAGTAGATTAATAGAGCTATAAAAAACATGAAGACAAATCAATAGAAATAACCAAAAAAGAACGAATAACAACACATTAACATAAAAAACCGGTATCTTACAAAATTATCAAATTTGGAAGTGATTAAAAAAACATTATTTCGCTTAATAAAAAGCACGTCAAATATTCGGAGCGAACCTAAAGTTAATCAAAAACTGGCTAAAACACTTTAAAAAGATACAAGAAGAAAATACAACAAAGAAGATAAAACACATTAAGACGAAAAAAGGGGGAAAAAAAAGAAATCTTTTGGACGGCGGATAAGGTAGGGACGGAAAATTTTTCTGAAAATGAAACGGACATTTCGTGATCCCAGTGGTTTGAAGGAGTTGTGTGTTTCCGTGCGATTGAGTTCTGCTTTGTACGGTAGTAATGCAAGACTGTATACAAAGTTCTATCCTAAAGCCTTTCAGCTGAAGAATCTTAATTTTCTTTGTGATCTACACTTGAACGTCAAGTACTTTACTACATAAAATACAGTAGCAAATGATCGTGACAATTAGGGGCGTTGCCAGGATTTGTCCACGGCAGTGGTTTATACCTATAGAGTAAACACTGCACTGCCTATAATTCAGGGGCATGATCGCCCAATATCTAATGAAAATAGAAACTGATCTACTTAACATGTTTACCCTGCGAATCTCAAGCGGAGCCATCCTCTCGCATGCTTTCTTTTCTTGATGCCTCTGTTCTTATAGGGGGGGTCTAAACCCCCAAAACCACCCACTTAGCTACGCCTCTGGTGACAGCAACTTCTGTTGATTGTCAATATTTAAAAGTATAGCAATATTGATTCTTTGCGCCCTGATTTATATCTATGACAAAATTTGTGCAATGGCTATAGTAATGGTACGGATTCAATTAAACCAGTATGTTATCACACAGAAGAGTAGATGTCAGTAATGCCTTTTTAATTACAAAACAATGACGCGCATCAGAGCGCTGCGGTAATAGCTTTGAGTGTGGAGACATGGATACGCACGAATGGGTTCCAACTTCCCAACACTCCTCCACGTGTTTTGATAAATAATTGTGTAATGCAGCGGCTTGTTTTGGTGCCGGAACAAAACTATCTTTCCATCTCATAGCCTTCATAAAAATCTCGAAGTTTAAAGGAAAGAAGATAAAAGAGTAAATTACAGGAAATTAATTATGCATTTTCGCTCTAAAGCTGAAGATTGATAATAATAATAATAATATAATAACTTCTATAATGGAAACAGGTTTACCCCAATTACATCCATTTTAATAATTATTATTATTTACAAGTACACACAACCATTCCCTAATCGGAAAAATCCGATTAGGGAATGGGACCTTAGTGTTGGAACTAATAATTTCATCGCCTGTCTTTGAATTAACTCATACAGTGCTTATGATCTAAGCTTGTGTTAATTTACCCTCATTCACAGAAAATAATTACACAACTCGTACAAAGTTCCATATCCCAATCTCAAAACCTAATTAATAGGGTAGCGTTTGTACTCAATGGATGCTAAACGAGCTGGTGCAACGTCGTTAGAGCCAATCACGTCACTTCTAAATTGGAAAGAAATGGGCAAAAACCCGTGTTTCAGTATATTTACTTTACCCTTCTTTTGATTCCTGAGAATATAGAAATAAGATTCGCTACGAATATACGCTTTATGTACGGATTTGGGTATTCCTGTGCAAACGGAGGTTCTACCCAAGGAAACATGATGAAGAACAAATCATAAAGAAGAGATATTATCGAATCTTCTCAGACATCGACTTTTTTATTTGAATTAGCTGTTTTTCTAATGATGAGCTATGTTTTATTTTATATGTATGGTTCTTGTTAGGGTAATATTTTAGGATATATTTTTACTTTTTAATATCGTGATGTAAACGTATCTCCAAGATACAGACTGGCGAACCAAAAACGAAATCATGGATTTCTTGTGCACTGTGAAAAACACAAAAATGGATTAGGAAGATAAGATAAAATAACTTTTAAACTAAATCCACTATTTCGGCCTCAACTTTGTGGTAGCTCTTCATGATGAAATAGGAATAAGAACAACTTAACACGTTATCACAGGATTTAATACGCACGACGTAGGTTTCGACACTTAAACCCATTAAAGTCACCATTAAAGAGGAATAAGAACAACTTGTAGCTGATGATGACACTACGCGTAGAAGCCTAGGTCGTACGTATTAAATCCTGTGGTGACGTGTATAAGTTATTATTCCTATTTCATTTTGAACTAAAATTATACACTATGAAGGTAATAATTAAATTCTTAATCAGCCATTCACAGATAACCTACTAGTTCTAGCGAAGCATTGAATATCTGAAAGATTTCACTGGAAAAGGGTTATGCGGACTTGGGTTGCCTTAGAAGTATAGCGGAATAAGTGAATGAATCGTATATAATGGGAAATTTAATTATCTTTTTAAAAAATGGGAGTATCTTTTGGCATATCGATGAAAAGTGTGAAAAAGATGATAAAGGTACTTTAAAATGCAACGGTGATGAGCGGTATGCTTTCTATCCTGTCACGTGAAATTATTACCAATAATACGAACGCAGCAAGAAGCAAGTTGGTCTTCGGAAACAGTGTCTTACTTGGAACATGCTTGGAAAAAAATATCAGAGGAAATTTTTGATGCTGAAAATGAATCCTAGCTAATTGTAGCCTTACGAGAGCAAATGGAAAGAGAAGGGAGAAGACGTAAAAAAAGGGAAATACTAAAAATTAACACGAACAATTAATTAGAATGGAAATGCGTACAGAGACCAAATAAAGGGATGTTTATGCCATACAAAAGAATTTTATGATTTAAATACGATTTCTTAAAGAGAAAAATTAAGTTTAAAAACAATAAATTGAAACGATATTTGAACTCTTGCATTGTGGGGTCGCCGTTTTTCTTTTAACATCGGCAGATATTTCTGTTTTTAATACAAGGAAGAATACTATAGTAAGAAGTTGACGATATATATTTCAATTACAGGATGAAATAAAGCAAGAGCACGAAACTTACAATGAAGGGAAGACCTTGTGCCTTTTCCGCGACAATCTGTATATGAAAACAGACGACCAGGTTACAACGAGTTATCGCCGTCATGGGGTTTTAGGATGACTTGGTTTTAGCTAGGTTTTGCCGGGTTTAAATCAATATTTATGAATCGAACTAATGAAATTCTTGTGCTCATCGTATAAAAATCAGAGAAATGAATATCTTGCGGTAATCCGTCTCGTAAAATTAAGAGAAGACATTGTTTCATCTGACATACTAATTTCACAGACATCTTATACTGTTGCTTCATTTGATGTCGCTATTTCGTTTCATATATTAATAGCATTATTAAAAAAATATGCTTTCACCAAGGGCGGACGCGTGACGCTCTAGGCTATCTAAATTTTGTGTTGTAACCGATAACATTTCAGAGGAAACGAACTTGCGTTTTTAACTCCGCGATAAAATATTTGAAAGTTTTAATATCCGATTTCGATGTTTAATCAAAGTTTTTGTATCCATGGCTAGGCGAATGGAGTGTTTGACATTACAAAACCCCAAAAACCATCAACAACGCAATTTTGGTAGTGTTGTAATATCAATTAACTTAGCCATCTGAGGCTACTTCCATTGTGAATGGAGTGTAAATGAGAATAACTTTAACCGTCAAGTATATTTCAAAAAGTGGATTAGGAAACATCAAGCGTCGTAGAAATATTATTTTATTCCTACTAGGATTTTTCCTAGTAGGAATAAAATTATATTTATACGAATTTAAGGTACTAAATTTCAGGTCCATTAAATCAGCGCAATGCGTTGTATGCCATCTTTGATAGAATCTCTTGCACAATTAATTAGTCATTTATCATATTGTGTTAGGGACCGCTAGCTGAAGTGTCTTAAACGCATAAGTTGGCAAAATTGATACAAATGTCACCAACTCTTAAGGGCGTCTCCGTTTGAATTTCGTGGAAATAGTGAGCTAAAAATAGGTAGGAAGTATTAAAAAAGTCGCTTCGAAAAGTTGTGCAGAATGAATGACAACAAGTAAGGAATATCGCAGGATTAGGATGAATTACCAGCAAAACCACCTTTGGAGATCTTGGTTTTCCACTGTATTAGGGCCACAGTCTCATATCTGAGGTATTGTATAAGCACAAGGAACCAAAAGCTGCGCAGATAAATAGAGCATTTGCAAATTCTTCGCCATTATGAGGATTCTGGTCATACCACATCCGTCTGAAGAAGGATTCCATTGATGTGATAAAATTTCTCTATGCTTTAGCAATATATCAAAACATCAACTGTAATGATGAAAATAATTCTGCTTTAAAGTAAACTCGCTTTCTTGATCTAGGAAAATTCTTTAAAGCGGGCATGACAAACCTATGGCACGTCTGCCGGAAGTGGTACGCGGGAGTTTTTTTTTGGCTCAAGGACCTGTGGCGTTGCCATTATTGCACCTCACTCAAGGTGTGCAATTTAACTCTAAAAGAAATCAATTTTAAATTAAAAAGAACAAAAATATTTCTTTTCTTTAACAAAATTTCAAGAACACTACCGAGAAATATCTATATAATATTTCGGTTGCCTCGAACTCACGTTACGGATAGCACAGGCGTGTCAAAAAATCTGGCTCTCAATCGACGAATCTTTCGATATACCTGCTTTAAAGAATTGGATGATGCTAGAGTCAATTCCAGTTTAACAAACTTAGGTTATCATAAATTTCTCCGATAGTCATTACTAACTTATTTGAATAATGTATTGACGAGTACATATGTAATTTACCACAGTTAGAAAATGGCCCGCCTCCTATGTTGACGAAACTTAAATTAGCTGTTTCTATCGAAGGGACT
Source organism: Ladona fulva (assembly GCA_000376725.2). Classification (NCBI taxonomy): domain Eukaryota; kingdom Metazoa; phylum Arthropoda; class Insecta; order Odonata; family Libellulidae; genus Ladona; species Ladona fulva. The sequence goes on from KZ308167.1 coordinate 1,523,422, forward strand.
CTTATGGATAAGAATGTGGTACATTAATGTCATTATCCTTGCTGGTTTCACTCTGAGGGTAAATTAGCAATTCAGAGCTCATGGATAATACTCACGAAGTACACGCTGCATTGGAGAATCTCCGTTCTCATATCGAAAATCAGCCGCTGACACCAGTCGCCATTTGAACGCGAATCAACGATTCTGACGCTCAGTATTGCCTTCTCTTTAAATTCACATGAAACCACGAACCTCCGCGTAAAGAGATAGTTTTGGTCGAAACCGATCCGGCGTCGGCATCGTGCGATCATCCGCGGATCCCGCCGCCCACACTATAATTCGCGGCTCCCGTCGCTCGACTCGCGTGCCCTACGATTGTAACTACCCTCACTCGCCGCCCTTTTAATACCGGATGTACCGCTGCATCACAACTTTCGCCTCCCGATCCACCATTCCCGCGGCCGCCAGTCGATCTCTGCCGCCGCGGAGGCAGGAAATGCACGCGAAACCGCCGCCGAAGGCACTCGGGGACGTCGACGGAGAATGGTACCGCACCGGCGAGGAGCAGCGCCTCAACCGGTCACATACTCACTGCGAAAAGCCTCGTCCGGAACGCCGTGGGGAAGGAGAAATATCCAGTGGTGGAATCCACGCTCACTACGAACGGTGGTGCGGAGATGTTCCTCAGGGTTCGTGTGACACTGAGGACGGCGATCGCGGCTGCAAAGGTGGCGGCGTCCGCGGTCAGGGAGACGCCCAGGTGGAGGTCGAGGGCCTTCCAGGCGCCTCTCCACGAGTTGACGCACGCCAGCCCGAAGACAGCTGAGTATAAACGGGACGAGATTTTGAAGAGCGTCTGGCGCTTAGACAAGGCGATGGTGGGCGTCGGCGGCCGGAAGAGCGCGAAAATTAGGTGCAGGACGGAACCGAAGATTAGAGATGCCCAGGCGCTTGGCAGATCCCCGACCAGTGGCACCAATAGAGCGTCCATCAGCTGCCAGGTGCCCCTCCAGTAGGCAACGACGAGGGGCGCGACCAAAACTGCAGATAGGAATACATCGAGGCATGAGAGAAAGAGTGCGTGCGAGGCGCGCATCTCTCTGCTCGTGGTGCGCCGAGCACGCCGGTAGCAAACGGAGCACAGATTGGAGAATACAAGAGAGTACGGAGCATCCCCGTGTGTGCGCGGCGCGCGCAAGGGGCGATTGGCTTCCCTTTCCCCCGCCGTGGGTCCCCCTCCGGGATGGCAGAGGACCTTCTCGGATGGCCGTTCCATCCGCCCCTCTGCCCTTCACCCCTTCCATCTCCACCCACGGCACCTATTACAAGAATTGGGCCGATAAAAACGAGGCTCACACACAGGCAAAAGCGGCTTTGAAGAGCGGGCAAAGAAGTGCGAAAGGATTGGAATGCGAAAGAAATGGGCGGAGGAACGTGGAAAGAATGGGCGGAATAGCGCGGAAAAAATACATTTACATTTATTGTGTTTGAGCCATAGTATGCGAGAGCCACAGTGTGCAAGAGTTAACAATAATAAATTTGCGGGAGCAAATGTGGGCAAACTCCTCATGAGCCCCGAGTCGAAGTGTGCGAAATAATGTATGTGTTAAAGAGTGAGGATCTAATGCTTAAAAACAATAGAGATGAGAGTAGAGAGAGAGAGAGAGGGGAAACTGAAAGCATGGAAGTGGAAATTATGAATAGAGAAGGAATGCTGGAAAAAAGGGTGGAGAAGTAATGTCAATGAAGTTGGAGGGAGTAAATTGAGGACGAAGAATGATAATGGTGGAGGTAAGATAAAGGAGGAAGAAATCGCTGGAAAAAGTACACGAGAAGATAGAAATATATAATTGGAACTGCTAGGCGCGTGATGGAAGAATAATTATGTGATGAAGAAATGCATTCTAGATAGAAAAGAGGTAACCGTGGAATGGTACGTCAAAGTGGTTGCGTGGGATTATAGCAAGAACGGAAAACTACTACTAATCTTATTTTCCATTTAATATTGAGTACACAAATCAGGCAGCTTATAAGGGAGCTCGGCGTTTTCACACCCCCTGCCATAAGCCATATGGCGGCCCGCGGTGTAGAAGTGTAAATGTAAATAGTAAATGGGAGAAGAGAAACCAAAAGAAAGATGGAAAGATGGAGGTAAGGAGGGTAATACGTGCAATGCAGAAGAGGTCGAAAATGGGTAAAGAATAAATAAAGTAAAAGTGTAAGATAAGTCGCTTTATAATCTAAGGGCGAGATGGATAAAAGCAGAATAGGAAAGTGGAGGTGAGAGTGGGACGGGGCGCTCTGAAAAAAGGAGGAAAACTTGGAGGGAGGCAAAGAAATAACCAAGGACCGAAGAGAGATTGAAGAGGAGGAGGAGAAACAGGTGGGTAAAGGGCACCAGATCTAGAACAAGGAAAGAAAACGGACGGAAAACCACAGAGTGGGCTAGTAGAAAATAGAAAGAGACCGACGAATAAGAGCGACTTGAAGGAGGAAATGAGCAACGAGTATCGTGGAGGAATAAATGGAGGGAGGGGAAAGTGAAAATGACAGCAGATGAGTGAAAATAACGTTGAGTGCAAGACGCATGATCGTAAGATGGATTTGCCTATGGGAGGCTCAAAGAAAACGGAAAATTGCTTACAAATGCGAAATAATTCTAAAGCGAAATTTGAATTTCTATGTTAAATTTTTACAAACTTAACAACTTGTCTGACGGGTTTAAAATTATTCCCAGATCAAATATTGTTGGTTTTTCTTTTATTATCTTAATGACATCTTTTGAGTTTCTTTAAAACATTTTGCAATATGAGATGCAGAAATATACGGTCAAATTAGGAATTATTTTATTATGATTATTTCACAGCCTGTATCTCACATGGAAATGACAGGCAAGCGGTTAGATACGATTAAAACTCAATTGGAATAGAAATGATTAAATGTACAGGAATATATTACAACCTTATTTTTCTTAAGAGGGGTATCATTCTCGGAGGGCCTCCGGATAGCGATATGGGTAACGTGTTTGACTTCGGTGAAAGCGATTCCGGGTTCGATTCCAGTTGGGGGCTCACGTGCGAAATGACCTTAGCCGTCGAAGCGATTTTGTAATTTCTACCACTATCCATTCGGCCCTCCTCTCTTTGTCACAGAGAAAATTCGCGCGCTTAAGAAGGAAAAGGAAATGATTACGGCTGGAAGAGAGAAGAAAACAATACAAGAAATAAATTGGGAGAGATACGGAAGAGTCAATGATGAGGAAGGTAACCGAACTCCGCATGTGAAATTTTCAGAGCAAAACGCATAATTCACCTAAATGGGCAACGCTATCTGACAAATTGAAGCAAACTTTGCAAACTCCGTAAATTTCCGAGGATGGACCTGAAGTGGAGGGCCAGGGAATTCCAGAAGACCGAAATTAATAAAAAAGTGAACCATGAGGTTCATAATTATAAACGGAGTTCCTCCTAGTATGGTCAATTGATACCAAACACAAGTGCTTCCATAGGTAGGTTTTCTGCTAACATATCTTGATGAATGAAATATTTATCTTTTGTCTTTTGGTGCGGGATAGAGAAATATATATATTTTATTCACTTTTGTCTCGGTCTTGTTCATGGCTGTGATGATATAAAAGCTACTGAGGTATGAGTTATGCTGAATAATGGCATTAATTAAGGTTTCTCCTTATGCAGTGTCACGAAAGGTGTTACTCGTAGAGTCATTGTGCTACACTATCGTGGGCTTGTTCTGTTTATACCATTCTGGCTCAGAGAGGAAAGCAAGGGTAAACTACCTCACTCCTCATTTTGCCTGGTAAGCCTCAGTCCTAATCCAATGCCACGAAAACTGTTTCTCGTCAAGAAATTGTGTTTCACTTACGTGGATTTGTTCCGTCTATAGCATTCTGTCTCAGTGAGGAAAGCAAGGACAAACTACCTCACTCCTCATCTTGCTTAGTAAGTCTCATTTTCCTCTTCTAGTCTTAGTAGCTGATAGTAGAGGGAATGAGGTCCCAACCGGTCTTCGGACTCAATACTTTACAGACAGTGCTTTCATACGGCAGACTCCGAGTACTTGGGCGCCCCGATGCAAAGTCATTGAAAGGCGCTCCCTAGTCCATAATAGTAAAGGATATAATATTCAGGGCTCGCCGGGCGCCCAAACGCTCTCTTTACCTCGCACCGTTTAGAGCCGGCCCTGCGCTTTCAAATCGGTTTCTATTTCCCGCCTTTCGATTCTGCCTCCCGCAGTTCCGCCCCACTCCTTCTGCACCCCCTCCCCGTTGCCATCCTTCCATTCACAATCACGCTTCCTACACCGCTTATGCATGCACGGAGTGGTGACGGATAGCTTTTCGCGCCGCCGAGATTCTTCCAAAACGGTAAATAATTGGAATTAAATTCGAGATTACATACTAATGAATCAGCCGCTGCATCCGAATTATAATGAGGCATCGGCTCCATTGTCATTGTGCTAGCGGCGACCTTCGTTTTCAGCGCCGTTTTCCTGAAGCCGGTGAATTCTTACGCCGAAGTGTCACAATTTTCCTTCTCCCTCTCCTCTTTAAGAACATGTTTTCCTGTTGGACGCTCTTTCTGCGACTGACCGTAGGATTCGTGGAACGAGAGGTGTTATTTATTACCCTTACGTTGTTGGTTTTCATACGTGTGATATTTAAATTGTAATATGAGGAAAATGATGTTGAATGCGACAATTTCTATTTCTCCTGCGTTACGTAATTGCGTTTGACAGTACGCATTTCGGCAGTGGGAAGAAACTCAGCGTCATTGCTTCGGGCGATAAAAGTCGTCTCGAATTTTTCCTAGCTGTGAACATGTAATTTGCCATTCCTTGGGATTCGTCATAAGCGCCAAAATAACTCTGGGTCTTCAAGCTGCATGTGATTGATTCTTTTGGTTCATCTTGTTATGAAAATTGAAATGAATCTTTATCATAGCCAGTGTGAGAATATATCCTTCGGATTATTAAAATGTGATCCTAATGTATCCTTGCTATGGTTTCCTCGAAGGAAGAAAGAAATCGTTGACTACGACACCGCACAAATTTATTTTAAGCAGCCTTTTAGCTTTGAGCATCCCATAGACAAATCCATCTTGGAATCTGGTTGGGTAGTAGAAGTAATTATAAAATTGCTTCGACAACTAAGGTCATTTCACGCATGAGCCCTTACCGGGAATCGAACCATGGCTATCCATGATATCCCTCTAAGAAAAGTAAAGTAGTAATATATTACTGGAAATCGAATAATTTCTATTCCATTCGAATTTTAATCGTATTTAAATTTGTAGTCTTAACATGGAAACTCATATTTCCCTTTAGAACTGTTTCGTAATTGTAAGCAATTTTCCGTTTTCTGCACGGCTTTATTTCTCCTATAGACATATCCATCTTACGACCCTGCGTTGTTTTCACTCATCTGGCACAATTTCCCTCCCCCTCAATTTTATTCCTTCACGATACTCATTTCCTCCTTTCTTTGACGCAAATCACACGATCATGGTCGTTTGTAATAAATTTGTGTGGTTCGGAAATAGTCTTTCTTTCTTCCTTCGCGAAGTTCTACTACTGAGACAGCAAAAGTAGTCGATTTTTATGGTAGCATTTCTGGCTTCATGCATCACCGGGTTCCGGGTTTGATCGCAATTTCTTCAGGCTTTTAAAAAAATTCAGGGCAGAAGGCTGCGGTTGGCTAAGTTTAAATTTTTCCCATTTAACTTGCTAAAGTTGCTTAAGAATCAATTCTTCCGTTGGGGAAAATAATAGAAGAGGCGATGTAAGCCCGGAATAAAGAAACCAGGAAATAAAGAGAATGATTCACGAGGAAACACTCCCAAGTATGTACCTACCAACGAAGATAGCTTCTAACTTCAGATCCGTTGATATCCATATTGGCACCAGTTGGAGCTTCGAAAGGATCGAGGATTACGAGTAAAGAAGTGAAGGGGCTACTTAGCATGGACTATGAAGAGGATTTGGCATATGGAAATGAAGATTCCTCTGAGGAGGAATGTATTTAATGCAGAAGGTACGATATAAAACATGTGGTTATGTTTTAAAAAATGGCTTAGTTCTAAATATTTTCAGTTAGCACCCTCCATTAAATCGTATTTTTCTACTAAATATACTTATCTAAGATATTCATGGAGTATAATAGTACTCAAAAACAACGAAAAAAACATTTAAAATTATGTTGGTCCTTAGTTTCTCTTAAAGCAAGTGAGCCTCACGGAGGACGGTGCTCCGCCGCGCGGATTATGCCCTTGCAGCGTTTCCGAAAAGTTGGTTTATTTCTCGATGGCGCAAATATGCGCAAGATTTTATTTCAGATTCCTCTTCAGGAAGCTTCAAAGAACATTGTGGTATAAGTTATCCCGTGACACTCGATGTCACTTTCTACTATTTTCCTCGCTTTAGGTAAACATTTGCTCTAAAATAAGGGTCCGCCATTTTGTTACGTGAAGTATGTAAATATTCAAGGGTGATCTTGTCTTATGAAGGAGAATAAACATGTTTATAACACGAAGTTATTTTTTACCCGATGATTATCTTCGTTTGGGTTCACCAGCGGTTTGAAGTTGAAGATTTTCGCGAAAAATCGAAGTTAGGAATTTTTCGCAAAATTTAGTCGTTTGACCCCCTGTATAATTTTAATGCGTAGGATCCCACGTAAATGACCTCCAAAGTTGTATGTAGAATTTATTCAAGATAGATCATGCGAAGTTTCATAGTCCGTACTCAGAAAAAGCGTTTTCGTATTTTTGGCCAGCTTTTTTCGATTCTAGCCCACTGTGCGACGTTGCGAATCTGTTAAGATAATTTGAAGTATGGTCGTTAATTTAAGAAAACCCATTATTTTTTAAGATGCGAAATATATGTATCAATTTCATTTCGCTCCTTTCATTGTATTCTTCGATTCATTTGTTTTTATGCTTTGTAAAATGACATACATTGACTTTTTTCCCCCTTCTTGATTAAATGAATCGCATTAATTTTCACTTCCCTGTCTCATTCTTAGAGAGATGAGAGACGGACGAACACCATCAACGGAGTTGTTAGACCTTGACCTCCATCCATTTGCACGGAAACTGTCGAGATATCTACCCTTTTCCTCCCCTATTAGCTGCGACAAGTTCTTTCGAAAGATGATGATCCTATTGCGAAAAAAATCCTGTTTGAAGTTTAAGATCATTTAACGAGAATTTAACGACGGAACCATAGGGTTGACGTAAATTCTGAGGTAGTCACCGAGTTGGTGACTTATGTTGGAAGCAGGTTCATATGCTTTATACAGGAAATTTTTAATCCGTTTAGATTTTCCCTAGCATAAGGTTAAAGATATTTTGTAGCTATTCGGTAATTACTTCGAGGCTGAATTGCGGCAGCGACATAGATAATTCCTGAATGCAGATTTTCTTACTAATTTTGTAGTTTTTTTGCGTCCTGTAACCATTTTCTGGGACTAAATCAGTGTTGTAAACCATCGTAGCTGGGAAATATTCCTATTTCATCTGGATATGTTAAGTTATAGTTTGAGTGACTGCGGGATTTTTAGTTCATTACCTTTTGGTCTCTTCCTGTAGAAAATTAAAGAATTTAAGTATTCTTGTTTAATTTATGTAACCTTCGAGTGAAAAAATAGTAGAAAATATTCTACTTGGCTTTAGTTAGTGATTAAGTTCTTTTCATTTGACAATTTCGTTACGATGCTAAGGGACTTATCTATAAAACTCTATCAAAAAGTCTATGACGCCATATGTAGAGGAAGGCATCACAAGAGGCTCAAAGGGGCCGGGCCCCAGAAAGTCTTCACGAAAGGCAAAATGTACATCGGGCGTTTCACACTTTTTGATAGTCTTCTGAAGTTTAATTCCTTGGCATTCTAGCTATACCGTCAGTGGTCTAATATGTATCTGCATCGACAATTTCATGTTTAAATACTAGGCAATTCGCCACCCAAAAGCCCAAAAGCGGCCTGATGGTTTACACGCGTCTAACGGTTTCCTACGCGACTGCAGAGTTGCACATGCGGACTTCCGATGGAAAACGTTTTCCCATCCCTGTAGTAAGCAACTTGGATTTGTCATTGATTTTTATCCCTTCTGCTTCGAAAGTTGAAAACTTCCGCCAAAAAGGCTCTAAGTACGCCTCACTTTCATTCCATCCATTGCTTACTAATATGACGAGCTTGCTGTTGTCTGAAGTACTCAACAGAATTTAAATCACTGGTCGAGTAAAAATCGCCAATTCATGCGCCATATTACGAAAGAACGCCGTCGGATTGATGATTTATTGTTCTTCACCTAACTCTCATTGAAAGCTCACATTTCAACTCGAATATACCATGCTAGTGAGAGGGGTATTTACTCAAGTTCTTCCATTAACTCTACTGGTACGATCTAAGATTTCTTCTTCGCAAAAAGCTTCGGCCGTTAATTATACCCGTTTTTGCAGGACGGCAACATATAACAGCCTATGAGGAAATAAATTAGCGCTCAGAGAAATAAACGAAAATTCAAAGAAAGGTGCTCTCGTAAAATACCAGCTGTTCATCACAAGAAAGTTGCAGGAAAATGATATGTTTATCCCAATCACTTCTACCGGAGCCAATTAAGCCTGTCTGATAACCTAGTAGCTGTTGACGTAAAAATAACGGTTTCATGCCTCGTGCTTTGTCATTTTCAGCGCTTCTTTTTTTAAATATCGTTAAACAATTTTATTGCATAGAACATCGCCGGATGTGAGAGCAAATCTTGCCAATTTTTTTTGTTGACCCAACTACTTTCAATGGCATTTATAATATAAAAGATGTGAAATTAGTGACTCAGGAATCGCACTTTCTGCGCAAGTGTTCTAACCACTGAACTACCATGCCGCGTCTTTTTCACACTGTTTGGGAATGCTTTTGCCAGTAAAGCGAGTAGCCTCCACTTGGCGCAAACTAACCGCTAGATGGTTCTCACAGGGACGCACGACTCAGAAAAGCGGTCTTACGAGGTTAACCCCCAAAGAAAATCACAAGGATCACGGAAAGGTGAATAACAAATCACGGAAGAGGATATGGCATGGAACAATAGTTCAGTGATTAGAATTCCTGTCCGGAAAGTGGGAGACCTGGGTTCGAGTCCCAGTCATGTCGTGGCATGTCATGTCCCAATCATGTCATGTCATTTTTCACAAAAAACGATTTTTCACACTTTGCACCTGTTAATCCTTGGGATATAACCGCACTTCCGTGCTTCGTTATTCACCTTGCCTTAATCCCTGGCATTCATCGTATGTTTTAAATCGTCGGTAATGTATTTATACTTGTAACATTATTAATTTGCTGTTGATTTGCGTTTATCAGCTGAGTTTATCAAGTTAGCCTTAATTGGTAATTAAGCATCATCAGCAACCTTATATAAAAATAGACTAATTATCTCTAATATATTAAAGCCTGATATCCTTGCGTTATTTTGTCGCAAAAATAAATGTCCCCTCTATTAAAGTAAGTATGAGTAATTAGATGATGTCCTGAGGGGAACGAAAATTACTATCTTTGTTGTTTTTTCAAAATTTTACACTTTGCGTGCAAGTACGTCTTCCCCTCTTCATCACAGTAATCGCCCTTTGAGGCAAATAAATTTCATACATCCAAAATCAACCGAACGGCTACGAACGCACAAGGTTACTCAGTAGAATGAGAAATGAGACTCCTAAACCGAACTGAAACAACGCCGCCATATGGGAATGCGAACTGGAAGGAGGCATCAAAACGTGGAAGAGGAAACTAGATGGAAGGAATAGAGTTGTTGCCAGAATGAAAAATTACCCAGAGAATTGGGTGTACTCACTCATGTCCATTTCTTATTCGGTACTCTACCCTCGGCACCAACTTAATCGGAAAGTCGAACGAACGCGATCTAAAAGTAAGCGATAGCCTTGGAAGCCTTGGTCCTTCTGTACCTGATCTCTTTCTTCCCTCTTCTGCTGTCCTCTGTGCTTTATAACGCCCTCCCGTTTCCCGCGATAAAACTAGGGTTGCGGCCTTTCGGTAATCTTAAAACCGGGAATTATGAAAAGTAGAGCATATGCTTTGAAAAATTGGTTCATTGGAGTTCAAAAGATTTTTTTCCGTTTAATTTTTTCTAAAAACGACCAGAAACCGGAGATTGTTTGAATAAAATCAGTGACCGGATATGAACTTCGAAATCTGGAGTCCGTGCGAAAACGGAGAGTTGGCAACAGTTTCTTCAGGATTCCGTCCACTTCCTTTTTGGGCTTATTCTTCTAGCGCCTTATTCAAGTAAAGCTTCTGCAAGAGAGTGCAAGAAGCTAGATAATGACAGAGAAACGAGGTTAGGGAGTGGACAAGAAAGGAGCCAAAGCTTTATTGAAATCCTCCGACAAAGATTAAACGAGAGATTATGTGTATACGTATCCTTGAATACTTCTGCGTTCAGTAACGTTTTTCTGTTCTTTCATTTTTCTTGTTTCCAAGATCTTTTTGAGAACTGAGCTCATTATTAGGTAAAGAATCGTACAATAGTTACATTCATATGTACTGCATTCCTGTTCGACTCTCACTTTTGCAAATATCTTCAATAATTTTTTACGTCGAATTATAATTTAAATCATTTTAGAAGCTTCAAATAAATACGCTCATACTGGTTAGACTATTACAATTTTTCTGGCATTCAGCCACATTAACGTTGATGAATCACCTCGTTGTCGTTGCAGATTATTTTTATGTTTGTTTCTCCGCTGTCACCGCTGAACACATTCATATTTTCTGATAACGAACTATAACTCGCATCGAGCCCTGACGCGATTACGATTCTCGGTAGGAGCCCATATCCTCCCCATACCTTATATTCCCCCCCTGTGCATTAAATTGTCCTTGATAATTTTCCTTGACCCTTTCTAGTTTTAACTCCTTTCTTCCTGCACATTTCTTTCTTCGGTGTTTTCCCCGTTCTATCTTTCGATCGAAGCCGTGCTATACATAGTAATCGTATCGTGCCTCGCCCGAGGACGGAAACTAAGACTTTAATTCGGTCGTACAGCACGAAACAAATGGTAATAATAAGAAATGAAGTGATATTTTCCGAATATCTCGTTTTAATATATTTTGGAGTCCGATAGTTTTTTAAACTGTCCTTAAATATTTTTATTTCTGATGTTTTAAGCATATTCTGCCACTTATTTCTTGAACTTCAAATTCATCATCTGTTCTTATCTGCGATGTTGGTATGAGTGTGCATTTATATCGCCTTTTTTTTAAAGTAGCGTTCATGGCACTTTCCTTTTTCTTATTTTTACCTTTCCCCTCTTCTTTTTAAATTTTAGTAGCTATTATTTTATTTTAGTTTACTGTCTGTAGGTTTCGCAGGTTTTTCACGCCCCCCCTCTCTTGGGTGTTTTTATTTTTTCCCAAGAGCAGAATTAGGTTTTTTAAATCATTATAATATTTCCTTCTTTCATTGCTTTTCTTTAAATATTTCTATGATATAGGGTTAGATATACACTCTCGCCCTGAAATAAAGTCGTTTATATTATTACATTCGCCCAGAAGCGCTATACGCTGCAGAATGTCTTACTCTAAGATAGGACAGCTTCTGATGACAGAAGAACTAAAAATCACCGAAAAAAATATTAAGGAAAATACTCGGGTTAGTGGGAAAGGGGAACGATGCAGAAAACGCCTCAATAGCGAACTTTATAAACGTATTGAGAAAATCACAGACAAATTGGAAAACGAAGAATTGCATTCTGTGGACACTTTCAAAGAATGAATTCCAACAGACTCTTCAACTACCTCTGAAAATTGAAAATGACCAATCCGTGGATTAAATAAACTGAGAAGAATATTCAAGAACTAGAAATCACACAGGAAGACATTAAAGAACTTCGCCACTTCGGGATAAGCCTCAAAAAGCCAAAGATTTCTTAAGAAAAATCCAAAATGAAGACTGGTGCGGTATGGATCAAGGAAAGGAAAGAGAAACATTGGGCACGAATAAGAGAATTGGAAGAAAAGGAAAGAAATGGTCTAAATAAACGTGGTCCATACTGGCTTATACGATTTAATAATAATATACGACGGATCGGACTAATTCCTTTATTAACTTTAACATTAAAATTATGTTACTTAAATGCGCGGGTTTTTTCCATTCGAAACTCATTGAGTATATTATCACAAAATATTCCTGAGTAAGAAGGAAATGGAATATTTGCGCATTCACGTGAATACATCCAAAGGTAAAGGCATCAAGGAAACTTAGTCGTTAACTCTCATTTGTCTCTTCATTCATTTGTATATGGGCAGGCTACATCGTGGGATGTTGTTGTTGCTGGGGAAATGAGTGCTCATAGATCAGTCGTGGATAACTTCCGCCCTTCCTCCTCTCAAAGATTCTGCGACACAACGTTCCTATCGAAACACGTGCACTTGGTGTGATCCTTATGGTCCGCCATTAAGCCACCCGCTCCTCACGTTTCTCTCCCCTTGAGGAAAAGAATGCAGCGCTTTTCTCCCGCCAAATCTCAGATTGACCGTCCTAGCATTCCTCTCTCTCTCTCTCCTTGCCCATATCCCTCTCCCACATACATTCTACATTTTCTCTAGAGTCCGAATAACTCTTTGGGGTGGAAAACGTTGCATCCCCGCATTGCGAGATTGCGTCAGCTGAGATTTTACGTGCCCATGGCAAATCTTTTGCTTCACGCCTATTAATGGCGGCAATGCTGATAGTTGGAGAATAAGTCTCTGTAACTATTAATTATGGTTGTGTTGGTAGTTGATGGTTTATAATAGTTGGTATTTGCTGGACCCGAAAGAGTTTTACGGTTATTGTAACGTGTTATTAATGGTATATGACGTTATTTCACTTTGATCCAGCGCTGGAAATTGTACATGGTAGATGTACTTGCAATGTAACGGAGTAACGAAATATTTTCATAAATTTGAATTAGAGAGGCAAGAAAAGTTAACGAAAAATTCAATTAGTCTGAAACGGAAAGCATTACAAAAAACCAAATTCATTTCGCTATTGCATCGTTGATATATATTTTCCTTGGGGCAATGGTACCTTGGTTAACGACGGCCATGTATAACAACGTGGCTGTGATAAAAAATTGTCTCGGGTAACGACGCAGGCTTTCGTTTACGACGGTTTCTGATGAACATTGACAGTTAAAAACTTCTTTTATGACTATTCATTTTATTGATGGTACTATTTTTTTGCAAGTACATATAATCGAATAAATTATATGTACTATATTTTATTGACTTATAAATGAGTTTTATCTGCGTTTTGTAATGCAGAATGGTCGTGGAAAATTACGCTATGGATAACAACGGTTTTGGTTAACGACTGCAATCCGACTACGAGTACAACTGTATAAAACCTAAATACTATTTTTAATATCAGATGATAAAATAATTAAGTTAAACATCGATGAAATCAAATCGTATTTCATACCATAATCGCATAATCATTTAATAATCGGTATTCCGATACAACTGACGTAAGTACCGTAAATGCAATAGAATAATGCATTTTATTAACTTACTGAAATCTGCTGCCGTTTGACGTCAATTCAGGCGACATATATCTCCCCTGAAACAAAAAGAAAGATACTGTAAAGATCATATACAGGAACCTGCGGAATTAGAAGTATTTCAGGAGAGTTTTTCGTCTTGGCATTCGCCCAAGTCTGGATAAAACTCTACGAAAAAAATACCGCGAGTAAACAAGATGTGTGTAAGGAAGTTTTTAATCTATCATCGCTGGCGGCACTTCGTGGAAAGTCATTATGAACTAATAGAAAACACTTCGACTTCTTTCGACTAAAATGCCTGATTATGGCATTTAATCTATTACAAATTCACTCCGTTTTTAATAAACTAGGGATTTTTCATTCATGGCGTCGGAACATGTATTTTTCGTCACGGTCCAATGCGGTATAACCCGGTTTAGCTCCGGCTTCTCTCCGCCAACTACCTTTAAATCGGTTTAAACATGTTTTTATTCGCTCCCACCGTTTAATAACTTAATTCTTCCCAAAGGTTTTGTTATGAGTAACTTTTCTAGTTGAATGGTGTTCAATAAAATTTTAGACTTAAACTTGCGTAACTGAAGATTTAACATATAAGCCCTAGATAAGCGATGAGAAACACATGGTTTTCATGCTTAAATGAAGGAATGAAAGAGATCAAGTCTGCCGCAGCCGGAAATCAAACCCGGGTCTCCCTCTTTCCGGGCTTCCATTACTTCATCTAAATTCAAGCATGTGAATGAGTTTCTCATCGATTTTCTACTTCGCCGTTCCTGGCTTTTTTGAAGTCTACTATGATGGTGAGGTGGCATTTTCGATGTCCCGCGTGGACGCGCAGGAATACGGTGCCATCTTTGATGGGTCCTCCGTAGTACACAAATTTATAGCCAAAATTTCTGTTGTTATGTCGTGGTAGCTTAGATGTCAGAGCACTCGCCCGGAAAGTGGTAGACACGGGTTCGATTCCCGGCTGCGGCAAACTTTTTCTCTTCCATTTCTTCGTCTATGAAAGCACTAGATCACTTAATTCTATGTAATGTTAAATTTGAACTTAAATTATTTGCAAGGCATTTATTTATTCAGACTCAAAAACAGACAGAATTATTCAATTCAGATATTCAATTTCAATTCAATTCAGAATATAGCCAATTACTTTGAATCATAAAATAAATTAACAAAGAAAACAGTGAATAAACGACAGGAACATAGTAAAAAATAATTTAAAAAATAAATAATAATAAGCAACAAAGTAACAATTATATTAAATGAAATACATGGAGGTTTATTATTATAAGAAAAGAATGAATTGACTCGGGAAATAAGTTCGATAGAAGGATTGAAAGACAAAAGAGAATTAAAAAGCTTTGGGATACGGTAGAACATAGATCTTTGATAGAAAGAAAGTCGGAAACAGGGTATGTGAAGGAGTTTGAATAACGGGTAGGACGGGGGGGACTCGAAGAGAAAAGTAAGAGAGGATGTTACTGCATCTGCATCTGCCGTTGAAAATTGCATGTAGATATTTTAAATCGAAGGATTTGCGGCGATGAGGAAGGGAAGAAATACCGAGTGCGGGGACGAACAACTGAGGTGAAAAAGTTCAAAAAACGGTTTAGGCTTCTCGTGCTCGAATTGGCTGCCGATTGCCATATCGGGATACAATAGTGTGGCAGTGAGAAAAGTTTTCTCGATCCCAATAATCCCACTACAACAAAATTTGTAACACAGTAATTTATGTTACCTAAACGATTTTTGGTTGGGGTTCCTGTTTAAGGATTTCGGTTCGGTTCTATTCTTCCATTAATTTGCAGGCTCAACAGAACGCTGGAGTGTGCCAGTGTCTGTGCAAGTATACATGAAGTAGCTTTGAAACGATGTACGAGTAGCGTTTAAGATTGAAAATGGGCTTTTTTATCGCTTTCATTAGTTTGTATTCGATTTGAAAATTTAGCGATAAGACTAAAGCGTCTACATTTGAACCAGGTTTAGTTATATATTATTATTCAGCTACATTTTTTTCGGAAATAAGCGGGCGAAGATTTACGGGCCAAACACAAATCTTTGATATTGCTAACAGTGAAAAGTCAATGAAACTTATGAAAGCTTTTGAAGTTTCTTAAGATTGCAAATAGGTATTGAAAAAGTAATAATAGATCGAGGGCATTTGAAACGGAAAGGGTTACAGCGTGGTATTTCGGGGTCCATGGGATTTCTTCTCGTGACCGTAATGGCCATTTCATAGTTAAAGTAAGAAAGTTTTAAGTCCGGAAAACTTCCTGAAAACTCTATTGTTATAATATATTTCTGACCTTTAATTAAGGTCGAAGTCTCATTTTCCTGTGTATGTCTCCTATTTGAATCCTTCACTTCTAAAAATTGTCACGGAGAAATTGTATTTTATTCTTTGTAGTCAATGTAAAATATTTAATAAAATCGATTAATTTTCACTAATTTCAGCATGGAAACTGTTTAAAATAATATGATTCTAATTTAAATTTAAGAGAAATATATAAATTTCTATAGAAGAATTGTCTTTTATTTACAATTCATATGCACTCGTACTTATTGAAATCTTCTGGTATGCAGCCATCATAGTACAAATTTATCTACTCACCTAGACGAAAACCAATTATTATTGAACCGAGGTAATTTAACAATCTTACTGCCGTTAAATATAAGTATGTTGATAGCTACTTAGTCTAGGTTAGAAATAAACTCATTTGGTCACTTAAGTGTAATAAAACGACCTGTTTCAGACAGTTCTGTCCATCATCAGGTGAAATTTGGACAATTCTGTCCACCTGATAAGAGACAGAATTGTCCGAAACCGGTCGTGTTATTAAATTTGAGCGGAATATTGACCAAGCGAATTTATTTCTACCCAGTTATGGAATTCCACGTAACCTATACGTCTTCTATAGATTATACTACTACTACTATACTACTATACTTAGTCTACTTTTTCGATCTAATTATCCGAAAATGCAATACTTGCTATTGCAAATATCTTACACCATTTAAGCCTTTTACTCGTATCTCAGTGTATTCTCACATATAATGAAAATATAATCATGATCTCGGTAATGGAATCGATCTTCAAGGGCACGTGTTTTCATAGACGCAAAATATCGAAAAATATTGGTATATTCAATCAAGTAATATGGAAGATACGTCTTGCCATGGACGCAAATTCTTTAACAGTATTGGTGTATTCGGTTAAATATACAGGAAATCATGCTTTATTACTCACATTCACATTCTACGTGTATAATTTGATCATTCTATTTTTATCGGGATAAAAATATATTTGAACGTTTATTTTTACCATTCGGAAGAGGAAAGTCCGCAGACATGTAAGCAAATCGGAGGGGCAAAATGAAGCGAGCAAATTTACTTCGTTGACCTTATTGGGGAATTTTTTTCTGTTGAGTGTGCGCGTGGTGTTATTGTCAAATTAGCAGATGTTTATTCTGATCGGAAGGAGATGACAAATCTCGAAGCGGCTGTTAGACAGGAGTCGCATGACGTCATGGGAAATAGAGCCTTCGAAAGCGTCGAAGGAAATCATCTGATGCGTAGATACGAGAGAGCGAGGGCGTTAACGATTGCTTTTTGGTTCTCCGACGCTGATGAGAAAATAGGAGGAGTGCCAGGTGACCGAAATATTACCATTCCCACGGATTGGTCGAGGGTTTGTTCCTCCTTCCTGGACAGGGACATTGAACCCGCCCTCGATATGTTCCTGGACGTTTCCGGGAATCGCGTCTACGTCTGGACTCGAAGAGAAAGGCAACCTTTGGAAATGAATGTGAAGAAGGTCAACGATAGTAACTGTTTGGAATGAAAAAAAATCTGCAATGAATTGGACAATAACTTCTTGATTTTATCGTCCGAGAAGAGTGACTTGAGTATCTAAGAGTTCGTTATTTCGCTACTTTTCCTGGCTGACAAATAGGTGTGAGCGAAAAAGGCTGTCACTCATACAAGTCTCTACTCTCGGATTCCTCCATTAATCCTACTTTGTCGACGACTTAAACGACACGGAATTTATTTATCGGTGACTCATTGAAATATCCAAAACTAATTACATTTAAAATTTTGAAAATAAAGGAGAAATTGGGGAAAAGTTCTAATATCTATAGTTCTGTTATTGCAATATGGCATTCAGCCGTTGAAAGTGTGGTTGGCGGACGTATCTAGCACCGTGATGATGCTTATTGACTGGATATCCATCTAATTTTACTTCTAAAATATAAAATTCGCTATATTTAACAGTTGTGAATCCTCTCTCGGTCAAGGTAGCCAACTGCTTGCCTTTCCGTGGCCCGAGAGACCGATTGGGAGTGTGTCCCAGTCGCTAAAAAGCAGCTATGGCGAAACCAGCTTGGGAGGAAACTTGGTCTGGGAGATTCAATAGCCCGGCTAGGACGGGGTTGGGTCGGCCTCTACCAGTAGGTGTCATAGTTGCTCTGGAGGAGAGTAGAGGCAGACGCTCTCGTCCCAGGGTACTGACAAAACTCTGGAAGTACGGGGATGGTCATGCCCTGGCACGGTGTTTTCATCCTTTTGGGCCGTGTCAGGCCATCATTGGCGATGGTTTCGTACGGGCTGTGGTATCCTTTTCCTTCCTGTTCCAACTCCTTTCACCTAACCAATAACCAATAGCGTATTTCGCTAGACGCGCTCGTACCTCAGGAGTGGCCGTAGAAGCCTACTGTCAGAGGAATCCCTTAAGTCGAAAAACTTAAGGGAGCGTTTGAACCGGCGTAATCCGGTCAGGGGCCGAGGTCGACCTAAAGGCACTGCCTCGTTGTTGCCTCGTTAAAAAATAAACGTGTGGGGGACTTAGTTTCCCCTTCACGAATACTTCAGGGTCCGGGTTCAGTTGTGAATCCTATTCCTTCATAAGGGTATTTTTCTACGGGGAAGCCTTCAGCATCAACCAATAGGGGTGAATATTTTATCACGTTAAAATACTTCGACGACTGAATTTACCTCTAATTATTTCCAATTTTTGGTACAGTACTTTCTTTCTTTTTTCCATTCTCTAATTTATTTTAATAGAAATTTCAATAGAAAATTTCATTGATCGAATTTTACCCAGTATAAATAATATTAGAATAATATCCTACTAAGGAGTATAATCAGTACAAGGATCCCGGATAGCCAACTGGTAAATCGCTTTTAGGTTATACTAGATGAAGGAAGTTGTTGATGTACTCAACGTGAAGAATACGCTCAATGTTTTATCTCATCTCAGTTAACAGGCTCGAGCTCGTGAAAGACAGGGGTAAATGATTCAAAGTAAATTTCTCGCTCCATGAGGACGTTTGTCGCATGCGACTCTCAAGGGATGCTTTTCCTACTCAATTATCTGGCCATAATTTAGGCTGAGAAGGTAGGATTTACGTAGGATGCGAGCAGACTTGCGTCGAGTCTGACCAGAATTACGTCAGGTACGACCGACGTAATTCAGACTGGAATCATGGAATAATTCCGTTCGGAATTACGTCGGTCATATCCGATGGAATTCCGAGCGAGAAGCATTTGCCTCCTTTCTAATCCGAACGATTTATTTTTGTTCGCCTTTCAGACATAATAGTGCCCACTGACTGAAAACAAAACAGTGTAGAAAAGGGCTAGAAAGGAAGCAGTGCAAACCATTGTCTGTAAATTTTTATGCTTGAATACTTTTCATTCTCATCCCTATCATCAAACACAAGAGAATATCGCGAGACTTATGAGGGAAAGGATACGGTGTTTAAGGTCGCACATCGAGGTGTGCGTCTAAAACCCAAGGATAAAAAGATGTGAACAATAGCGACATGATTGGGACTCGAACCCAGATCTATCTATTTCCGGGGAGGTATTCTGACTAGTGAACTACCATGCCGCGTCTATTCCACGATGTTAAGGGATGCTTTTGTGGGCAATGCAAGTGGTATACCACATCAGTGGCATCAACCATTACAGGAGGTCCTCCGCTGTGGTTAGTTCCTCTACTTAAAAGTGGGTTCGGGCATTCAAATTTCTAGAATTCTATAAACATAAAGCTAACATTAACCGTGCAATCGATTCCTATTTGTGGAAAACATGACTTTACGATCTCTGTTAGCAATTTATACTGTTTATGAAAATGTAATATTGCTGAATGGAAAACACATTAACAGAAGATACAGTTTTGCATTCCTCCAATCAAAGCGTCCGTTTACCGCATGCAGTAACTTTAGATACAAAGACATCGAGCTCGCTGCAACGTGTGGGAGTGGGGTACTGGTGGGACAGGAATTGGTGCTCATTCCAGTTGCTGCATGTCGAAGGATTGGGAAGCCATGCATTTCATGATTTAAGAAATTTCCAAAGTCGTGGCACGGGCTGCGGAGAGGGCATACAAGGACAGAAGTTCTCGCGGAGTACGACTCGTATTTTTGGCACTTGGCATTTACACCGATCTTCCTGCTTAGGGACAAATTCCGAATACACATTTCACCGAATTTTGCCTTCTTCATTTTTTAAAGAGAGCAACTTTATTTGCCTGTCCATGTCTCTTTCCTTATCAGCCATGCAATGGAAATCGTGAATAAATCCAGATTATAGAAATACATCACCACTTTCGTATATAAAGTAAAACAGCATGAAGAATGACCTTTGCGTATTAATTACGAGTTTGTCGTTTATCCTCATTATCATTTGGTTGTTACTCGATTATTTCTGATTCGGAGAACCTGAGTTTATGGCATCGAAGATAATATGGGTGGTAGATAGAGCCGCGCCGTTCTAAGGGTGCAAGGGGTGCATCGCACCCGGGTGGCGGCATCTGAAGGGCGGCAACAGAAGCGTAGTCAACCAATGTTGGATTTACAACAACATTATTTGCTGTGTTCTTTGTGATAAACATGACTTATCGAGGAAAGTTATGCTGTTAAATTAAAGATTGGCGAAGATTTAGAGGAAAGGATTACGGATAACTTCAGAAAAGAAAGGGATATTTTCAATGTGAAACCAAACGTAATCGCTACACTCAAGATATTAGCTACCTTTTATGCATTGTCATATACGGCATAAAAAGGCAATTAAGATCCTCTTGAATTATCTAATATTATATTAGCGTCCGCGAAGAAGTCGAAACCCTATCTGTTTATATTCGTGTACTGCAGCAGTTTTATGGTGATCGGAGTCACTGTCTTACAGTACATTCTGCGATTAAAAATCAGTACAAATGAGGTATTCGAATTAGGGACCCGCGTAACTTCCAGATTTAATTTCTTTTCAAAGGAGAAGAAGGATTCCGTCTGAGGTCTCGAATCAGCCCCAAGGTTATATTTATACTTTATTCAGGAGGAAACATTATGATATTAACTAGAGAGTCCATTAGTTATAAGGATATCGTGCATATCACGATAGCTTATAAGGGTCATTCCACGCCAAACCGGACAAAAAAAACATGGCAATTTCGGATTTTCATTAAACTCCGTCATAATGTCCATAGTGACCATAGAAGCATTTTTGCCATTTCATGGACCAATAGTTCGAATAGTAACAAAATGGCGGCTTATCAAAGTTTGCAAAAAAGTGAAATCGGCGCGCGCGCTCTCGGTCAAACTCCCGTTTCTCAAAGATTTTAAAATTTACTGAGCATTGCATACACTCATTTTAAAGATCTAGAATAGTGCTTTCATTTGATATGAAACTCAATTACATTTCTAGGAGACAATGTTTACTTTTACGCAAATTAACTTTTAAAAGTGATTTTAAACTAAAAAAAGCCACCTCGTTTGCTCTGAAAAAAATCTCACCGAAATGAACAATAAACGTTCTTTGAATGTTGAAAATATAAAAGTGGAACTCAAACGGAATGTTATATTAAAAAAATATT
>KZ308167.1:1551895-1563471 GCA_000376725.2 Ladona fulva
TATATATATATGCAATATATGTATGCAAATACATATATCATAATCATGGAATAACTTTGCCTTGCAAGTCGCTTCGTGCAATGATTCTCCCTCTTTTTCGACACCCTCGTTGCTGTATAAATTTCTTCTTTTTATACTCACGGACCGAAGAGTAGGATGTTATCTCGCTTTGATAACTTCGGTAGTTAGTAATTTTGTCCAAGGCCAATAGTGATTCATGGAAGACAGAAACAGGCTTATAGACAGTGAGAGTAAGAAGTAGAATAGTTCTCCGAGAGGCGTGAAGCCGTACATTCAACATTCATGGAATGGTCTGTATGTAGGGTGGCCACCCCTCCAGGAACTCTGGAAGATTTTGGTTGGTTAGAAGAATCTCTACCAATTTCCAATTTGTTATATCTGTCGAAATATCTCCTAATTCGTTCGTTTAATAAAGTCGGTGTAGTCTTGCATATATTAATTTCTAATGTGTCTTTTGAAGTTGTACGCGAATTTTCATTCAAAGATTGCGGTTTCAGTCACTTCGAAAGGCTATGTGATGCGAATCAAATGTAAAAATGTTGTCTTTGTATCAGAATCGCGTTTTTGATAAAGTCACGTCTTCAATAAAATAAGTGGCAAATTATCTTTGACTTACTCCAAAAAGCAAATGATTTTTTGAAACGTTTTTAAAAACAGTTCGTCTTCATTCGGTTCGATTAGAATTAATTCATAACTCAAAAAATCCGATTTTCATCAATATTGTCTGGATCGGAAGGCTGGATACTTATCCCCTCTCTTCATTCGCTATAAAAAGTAGGGGGAATGAGGCATCCATACAAGATGAGGAATGAGGTAGTTTCCCTTACTTTCCTCTCTGAACCACGATGCTGTGAAAAAAGTCCATGTAAGCATTTAGACAGAGCCGCGCCGTCCTATGGGTGCAAGGGGTGCATGGCACCCGGGCGGCAGCATCTAAAAGGCGGCACTAGAAGCATAGCCAACCATTATTATTATCACAACAACATTTTCTGGTATCAAGAATAAATCCTCTTCAGGTTTTGGAATATATATTTTTTATATATATATGCAATATATGTATGCAAATACATATATCATAATCATGGAATAACTTTGCCTTGCAAGTCGCTTCGTGCAATGATTCTCCCTCTTTTTCGACACCCTCGTTGCTGTATAAATTTCTTCTTTTTATACTCACGGACCGAAGAGTAGGATGTTATCTCGCTTTGATAACTTCGGTAGTTAGTAATTTTGTCCAAGGCCAATAGTGATTCATGGAAGACAGAAACAGGCTTATAGACAGTGAGAGTAAGAAGTAGAATAGTTCTCCGAGAGGCGTGAAGCCGTACATTCAACATTCATGGAATGGTCTGTATGTAGGGTGGCCACCCCTCCAGGAACTCTGGAAGATTTTGGTTGGTAAGAAGAATCTCTACCAATTTCCAATTTGTTATATCTGTCGAAATATCTCCTAATTCGTTCGTTTAATAAAGTCGGTGTAGTCTTGCATATATTAATTTCTAATGTGTCTTTTGAAGTTGTACGCGAATTTTCATTCAAAGATTGCGGTTTCAGTCACTTCGAAAGGCTATGTGATGCGAATCAAATGTAAAAATGTTGTCTTTGTATCAGAATCGCGTTTTTGATAAAGTCACGTCTTCAATAAAATAAGTGGCAAATTATCTTTGACTTACTCCAAAAAGCAAATGATTTTTTGAAACGTTTTTAAAAACAGTTCGTCTTCATTCGGTTCGATTAGAATTAATTCATAACTCAAAAAATCCGATTTTCATCAATATTGTCTGGATCGGAAGGCTGGATACTTATCCCCTCTCTTCATTCGCTATAAAAAGTAGGGGGAATGAGGCATCCATACAAGATGAGGAATGAGGTAGTTTCCCTTACTTTCCTCTCTGAACCACGATGCTGTGAAAAAAGTCCATTTAGACAGAGCCGCGCCGTCCTGTGGGTGCAAGGGGTGCATGGCACCCGGGCGGCAGCATCTAAAAGGCGGCACTAGAAGCATAGCCAACCATTATTATTATCACAAGAACATTTTCTGGTATCAAGAATAAATCCTCTTCAGGTTTTGGAATATATATTTTCTAGAGATTTGATCTTTCCTATATTGCAAATAGCTTTGTGTGTTTTATTGACACTTCCGGAGACTGTTGTTTCTAAGATAATACTAAAAAGTAATGTGAACTAATAACTCATAATGACCATTATAATGACTATGTCAGCATACGGATGAATATGCATGAATAGTTGTTACTAATGTTTTGTGACCAGTATAAGTTGGGAAACGAAGTCATTGAACACTGGTTTTTCAAAGTCGTACAAAATAATTTTTATCTGTAAATCAGGAAATGTATGGTTTTGGTATTTAATTTTCAAGGGGCGGCAAATTATGTTTGCACCCGGGCGGCAGATATGCTGGGCGCGGCTCAGCATGTTTTACATTACGCAATTCCAGCAGATAATTATTCACTCCACCCGGTGGTTCCTCAATAAATATGAGGATTTTTCCAATGCGTAATAAAAAGTGATTTGGCTATATGTTACATTTAAATCGTATCATGAATTAGGTGAAATTACAGGGAAAAATCCCAAGTTATACGCTTTAAAGTGCTAAGTTACCCATACCCTTTCTCTTAGATGAAGTTAGTCATGAATTAGGATATAGCTGCAAACGGATTATCAATTTTGCCTCTCGTAAGCTTTGCCGCACTGAATTTCTACTACTATTATTGAGTGAAATTACTATATATACCCAATTAATGCTAGTGTTCTTCAATCCATTTTTATGCTTGGTTTTAATTGGTCGACTTTTATATGGATACTACTATTTCAGGGACAAGATTAATGTCCAATCTGCGTCAACATTTTAATTAGCGAAAGCCTAATTGGGATATAAATCACTAACGAAGGAAAATGCGAAGATTAATGGAGATTTACGTGAG
The DNA here is from genome assembly GCA_000376725.2 of Ladona fulva. Lineage (NCBI taxonomy): Eukaryota > Metazoa > Arthropoda > Insecta > Odonata > Libellulidae > Ladona > Ladona fulva. Next base: position 1,554,859 of record KZ308167.1, read on the forward strand.
GCCACTCGTCAAACCACTCGTCCTGTTAAGAAAACTCTCACTGATGAATCAGTACCGTCGCTAATTTGTCCCTGTAAATATTTAGCCTTGCACTTTCACAGCCTTGGGATATATAGTGTGTAAGTAAGTACTTATTGATACTTATCAATACAATCCTATTCATGTATGTAATGATAAGCTTAGCATGCCTTACCCTTGTTAAATCACACATAAATATCTAGGGTCGACTTTTATTGGAGATACGAAAATTCTGTATTTCTGGCCATAAATTAGAAGGTCTACTTGACGTCGAATATTACTTGGGACAATACTGTATTAATAACAGTTATTGACAGGTGAAACATTCCTTGTTTATATTTTCTGTGAACTTTACCGGAAAATAAGTTATTTCACAACTTCAACCTTGTAGTTATCATTCAAATGAAAAGAATAAGAGGAAATCCATTGAGGTGATGAAACAAGAATATCACCTTTGATCAAGGATTCTGAATAAGGGAGCAAACATTTGATTTCCGGTATTGAATTCAAATCCAGGATGTATCTTTTTACGTAAAAGAAATCGCTAGTGATGGTTACGAAAGGGAGGAAATGTTACAGGATAAACGAGGACAAAAGGACAAAGAGGGATAACGTGCAATGCAAGGGTGAAGGCCGCTTCAGGTCGCCGAAGAAGCCGATTGCCCAATATCTAGCTCATCACAAGGATGGTAAGGCTCCCTGTGTACCTATGAAGCTCGAAAAAGGGAAAAAACGAACCATGATTTTCATCACCATCAATGGTGATCCTTCAGCTTGCCGTTTTCACTGTAACTTGGCCGGTGCGAGAGCATCGAAAGCTCCAAAGTAAAGAAAATAAATTATCTTCTTATATATTTTCACATAAAAGCACACGCAAGATTATTTATAACAATAGTGTCATTGGGATTATGAGTAATACAGGTTTTTATTACTTTTTGCCTTTGACGAGGATGCATCTCTAAAAATGAGTGAGGCTTCCAAAAGTTTTAACTGAATTCTGTGCATGCATTTGCACCTACACTCAGTAAGCCGCCTTTTGGCGTAAGCTGGAAAGAGCAGAATCGTATTATAAATGCAAATATATAGGAAAATTAATGATTGGACTTTCTCATTGGAAAATCTTCTGTTGATTTATCTAAATTGATCACAGACGCAAATTCATACACTATTTATACATAAAAATAATGCAATTTTTGGCGCACTGACCAAAATTTGGCGCCTCTAGGCTTTTGCCAATTCATTGTCTTCATTTTCTCTTCGTAATCTCACATTCTCAACAATGATGAACATTTAGTAACTTGCATGAACAATTAACCATTGGGTAGGAGTTTAAATGTACTGCTTATTTAGAGCGGGCCACAGCTACTTATATTCTCATCTGTTACGCTGCTTTTTCCTACTGAATGACTACTTCATTACTTTGTTCTTAATTTTAATGACTTCGCGGTTAAATTTTAAAAATAGTCTGCATCCATCATTTTTATTTTCAATTTATTTTGTCCTATACTTTTAAACGGCGATAAGACGGTATAGATATTTCGTATATTCTACGATTTTATGGGGTTAGATGTAAGAAGAGACTTGTTAGTCTCAATCTCGCCCTGAATAAAGTTCTTTATTATTATTATATTATTATTTCAAAGATTACTGTAATGATTAAAAGTGTCCCCCTTGAGAATTATCTCAACCCCGAGTCTTGTGTACCATTCTAAGTTAGATTTCTCTTTCACCATTTATTTTAATTTTATAAGAATTAGATGATGTATCTCCCTAGCTATGAAGGTTTTCTATTCCTATTGCCTTAAATTTATTTTAACACTAGAAGGACGGAAGGGGCCATTTTGTCTCACTCTTCGAGTTCAACTTAAAATTTAATTACTTATTTATTAATTGATTCTTTTAGAAATTCTGTGACTTTTGACGTATATTTTGCTAAGATGGAAAGATAATTCCGTAATATATATTACGTAATGTTTAATGGATGTCATACCTAGAAGGACGGCTGTGGGTCATTTTGACCTATAACATAACCTCGAGTCAACTGAGGACGCACATAAAATATAAGATACCGCATTCTGAAAATTATGGAACAGCAACAAAATATTAACAAGGATGAGTGAAATGTAATGCGGCTAAAATCCCAAGGAGAAACTGTTGTGAAAAATTTCGATATGACTGGTAATCGAACCCTAGGTCACCCACTTCGGGGCAGGTGATCTTACTGCTAAACTAATCGATCGGTAGTTCTCNCTCACTTCCTAACAGCAGCTTCAACGCCGGTACTCCGTCCCTCCTATCCGTCAATGGGTATCCCTATCTAGCAGTGAAATATCCAATAACCTCTTTGCGTTACAATTTATGTCGTGTTTTTTTCGACAGATTGGCAAAATCGTATAGGAAATGTGTTGCATATTCTGAAGTATATCCTTATCGTATTCGTTACCTCTATACCCTTCTAAGAGAATCTAATGTACTTCTCCGTAGTTGTCCATATCATCGGTAGCCTTAAAATGAACCACATCTACAGGAAGCACTCCTGTTAGTTAGATACACTCTCTTTTACTAAGATATTTTAAAAAGCTTCGCGTATATCTTCGTTTTCTATTCGGGAATGAAAGAGTGATAATTGTGTGTACCACGGATCTGTTTGGCCGTTGCAAAGCGATTCTTTAGAATCATAATCTCTTCTGCATAATCAATTCGGCGAAGAAGTGAACTTTGATGCTATGTAAATTTTCAGACGCCCATAAAAATAGTGAAATTAACCAAAAAATTTGGAATTCAAGCATAAATATTTGATATTCGACAAGAGAAGCCTTACTTTAAATAAATTTAAGCTATTTTATCGCTTAGAGAAAATTCCCAGAAGATTACTGATAAAAATCCCAGAATAATGCTGATTTGATCAAGAGGTTTGATCTGTAATGTAGAAGGCAATACTATGTGTGAAACATTTATTTGATCCCTAATCATTTCTATTGAATCAAAAATGTGATTCCGTTTCTGTTGTTCGGCCGTTAACCTCTAAGTCGAGTCTGCTTCTATATTAATCCAGACCACCTTCAACTTATTCTCAATGGCTTCATTTTTTCGTCTGCCGTTTACGTAAGCGGTGTAAAACTGAATGGAACGCACGTGCTTCCTCAGATTCTCCGTCGAATGACTCATCTTTTACGAGCTCATTGCCCTTGGCCTTCCTTCTCCGCCACACAAATGGCGCAGCCTGACCGTCGCAGAAGAATTGCAGGACGCGGTTAGATTATCTGTATGTGTGTACCTATGCTACTTATTATTCTTTCTTCCTATACCAACCCGTAGGTTTCGAAAGAAAAGAATTCCCCATGCCGGGGAATTCTAGAGGGTAGTCAGGATGATGATTGATGATGACCTGTAGAGTCGAAACCATAGTCGTATTATAAAAATTATTGTGGTAACGGTAGAAGTGTTCTTTTCCTTGTTATTTATAATGGTAAACTACCTCAAATTCGAGGCCGAATCAGCAGATTCTAGAAATAACTTTTATGGAATTTTGTTTAACTTAGTTTTAGTTTAGTCTTTAATGTAGTTTTTTTATTGAGAGAGAAATCTATTCACAATTCTCAAACGACCTTAGTACCAAAGACATCTTTTATTACCATTAGCTTAAGAAGGTTCTAAGTAAGAGCAGCGTAATGATACTAAAAATAACAATTTCCATTACATTCAAAAAGGGATGACAAAGATGAATTCATTTTTAAATATCGCTCGCACTTCAGCGACTTTTATATCATCACAACTAAGAACAGACAAAATTAAACGAAACTTAAATTTTAATCTATCCTGCACCTAAATCTTAATACGTGAAAATATCTATATAATCACATAATATTTTATATTTATTTTCTTTCTCACATAATATTTTTCTTTATTAAAATAATATTCATTTAAATTTTCTTATCTACGCACTTAGAACTTTTATTGCAATCTTGGTTCTAACCTCTTTTGGAACCGTTGTTATATGTTTATCGTGATGTTTTTTTCTGATATTTCTAGAATTCGAAGTTATTTCTAGTTGTTCTGTCTTGGAATGATATAATGTATATGTACCATTTTTCATTTTTACTTTCAGATATGATCTAACTTGTCTTTTCCTTAAATCGTAGTTAACTATCAGTAGGTTTCGCAGGTTTTTCACACTCCCCTTCTAGTGGGTGTTCATCTTAGTTCCAGCTTAGATTAAGGTAAAGTTGTTAATTTTTGCACGACGATGTCGTGCGGTTGAATCCCAAGGAATAGCTTAGGTTTTCAAACCCACAAAGTAGTTTACTTTTAAACTTCAAATGACAAAGGTATAGATGTAATAAGAGACTTGATAGTCTCAATCTCGCCCTAATAAAGTCGCAATATTATTATTAAATATGAAAGAAAAACAATTATATTATTGGTAAATATTCAAGATATGATAGTAGAAACAACGTGTGATGTAACTGAACGGTTTTACATTTCTTCGTTTTTAGATTTTAGATCGCTACTGCGTGCGTATGTTAAATTTCTATCATGTTTACAGTATGCTTTTAGATATGAGGAATTGAGAGCGCAAACCCTAACGCTATGATTTCGTTTTTACTTCGACTAAAACAGCCAGATATTTGAATGTAAATAGGACATTTCACGATTTCTCGGTAGAATAGAATATACTTGGGTGCACACATTATGTGTAATGTTACCTTTCGCCCTATAACTTATTACTTTTTTACAGGTATAACGAGGATCGTTCACGGAGAGAATGTTTCGTAACGATTCGCGTCTATTTACTACTCTAAATTCCTTGTTGTATAGTCCTAGGTAACCGGGAGATCTCATAACACCGATCTCGTCCTCCATTAAAGTACACTCTTATTCTGAATTGATTCAACAACTGCAACTTAGCTTCCAATATCCTAATCTCTTCCAATTCATTTATTCAAAGGAAAAGTGTCAACGCTCGGTTGTGGGTTGATGTAAGATATCGGGATAAAAAGTTGTCAGTTCGGGAATTACATTATCGCCCTGTCAAATTTCATCAAAATCGGTTGGATATTTTTTGCGTGATGCGTTAACAGACAGACGTAATTTTTAAATAGGTGTTTTGGACTCAGTATCACTTCTAATTACTATATCTACCACTTTTTTGAAATTTTATTTAATGTACAGAAACGGCTCCCTTACAGATTTATTATAAGTATAGATTTCATAGCTTAATCTGATCTTTGGACTCAGTATCACTTCTAATTACCATATCTACCACTTAAAAAAATTATTTAATGTACAGAAACGGCTCCCTTACAGATTTATTATAAGTATAGATTTCATAGCTTAATCTGATCTTCTTTATTTAAGTCAGAAGAGCATTTAGTTTTTTTCCCAAGGTTCCTAATTTATATAAACGCTCATTGATTGATGCATAAAATACAGTGGTCACTCCCCAGTGTCACAAAGAAGCCATCTTCTTCGAGATACTCCCACGAGGAGTGTGGCCCTCGCGTTCCAGCAATTTGCAGACGAGCACTTAAGGAATCGGGGTTCGTCAAGTGTATTTTCGATAGGCGCGATGAGAAAGTCCGAGGGGCTCGCTACTCCGCCTTAGTTAGGACTCATGTTGGAGTGTTGGTCTTTCGATGTAGTCTGGTAAAAAGGTTACTTTTCCCATAAACATAATCAGCGTTATTGTGATCCTCTACGAGTATAGCTTAGCTTTATGAGAAAGAAAACTAAAATTTGCAGGAACTTAAATAATACATTTTCAGCATCGTATCAGAACCTACATAAACTCGAAAATGTTGTAAGATACCCCAGTTTGTGGGATGCTTCACGTATTTTGCTCGTCGTCTTCATTCAAGTTCGAGTAACTTTGTTTTTCAAGCAAAAGACATCCTCACGACTGAACGAAATTCATGCAATTCTTCAATAAACCATAAGTCAAGTGTTTTTTCTTCGCAAATTGGGAATTAGGAATAGTGAATTTGGTTTTGATTCGGGTATTATTTTAATTGAAAATATGATATTTGAATTTTGAGAATTTGAATTTCGAAAATCTTTCCGCAATCGCTTTTCATTACATATGTTATAGATGCCAATAACGCAAAAACTATAATTCTTATGAAACCTAATAGGCGTTCTTTTTTTATTGTGCTTTAATAATTCTTACAGTTCTAAGGAAACTATGAGAGAGCTGAATTTGAAGGTAGAAATTTACGCATAACCTTAATTTGATGCCTAAAATTTCTTCGCATGACAAAGTTTGGTCTTAACTTTATTTAAAATGAAGAATGTTTGAAATGATTCGGACTTTTTATGTGATAAGGATATCGTTCGAAGTTCACGACACAGGACAATAGTGAGGAGAAATATCTAGAGGATACAGAATATTTCTTCTGGTGAAAGGTAAATCTTGTATAGGAATCTTTTAATGTGTAAAGCAAGTATTTAAATATATATTAACATGAGCAAACAACAATAAAATAAACAATTTAAATGATATTCCTATTTTATACATGCTATTCGTGATTGCTTTTATTTTTCTGGATTAAAGTAGTAGTAGTATTGTTAAAAGTGCTTCGACAGCTTGAACATTTCGCACGTGAGCCCCCACCGGGAATCGAACGCGTTGCCCACTTGGCTATTCGGGAGCCCCTGGATTAAAGTATAAACTCGGCAGACAATCCTACGTTTTTTCAAATTCTTAAAATCTGAGAAATCATTCCCGATAATCTTTTAGAACCAATAGAGTATGGTAAACTTACTTCCGAAACATACGTTCGTTTCCACCACCATTTCTTATTCGTTTGGAAGTCAACATTATTCACATTGGAGATGTTAAGGTTACCTTTTACATAGCGGAAGGAGCTAAGGAAATCCTACATTAGGGTACATGTCAGCATGTCCAAATGCTGGTGCACTCTATAAATAGATCTCTCATGAGTATGTATTGTAGATAAACACTTTTACTCCGAACGATGCTATTTTTCACTGTATGCGTGTGTTTGTGACCTTACGTGACGTCCTCTCAAATGGAGGAGATAAGTCACTCACGAAGCATGAATGGGAGACTCAGAAACACTGTCGTCATTTCTTTCCTTTTCCGTGAAAAACTTGCTTACTTAATTTACGTGATATCGCGGTACATACATAGGTCTGCTTTTGAACCGTGGGCTAGCGAAACTCAGCATTATTTTTTTATACGTCTAAATTCCGCAGAATTTGTAGTACTCCTATTGGCTAATGAGGCGTGAATACATTGTACTAGGAGAGGTAGTATATAATAGTATTTTTAAAAGTTCTTCGGCAGCTGAGGCCATTTCCCGCATTTGAAGCCCCATCGGGAGTCGAACTCGGGACCGCTTTCACCGAAGGCGATCGCGTTACCCACTTAGCTATCCAGAGTCCTTGTGAGAAAAGGATTATTAGATTTAAATAATGAACTCAGCCTCAGCTAATGAATAAGATTGCCAATCAGTAGAATGGTAGATAATTCTTTACTTTTTCGGAATAATCACGTACATTTATAAAAAGAACTGTTGGGCTGGTTTCTCAGAAGACGTCGAGAGTTTAGTTATCAACGCCAAACATACCATTGAACTTTCAATTGACCTGTGAATTGGATCTGTGAGATAAAAAAACGAGCAAATATTCTCGGGAATGTTCACAAAAAACATCTTATAAAGGATGAAAACATTGAGAACACTGACTTGGCTTAGAAGTTATCGAAATGTGACAGAGAACACGAAATGGAGGAATTATTTGGGAGTGGGTAGGTCGTAATTGTTCTGAAACAACGCAGTCTTTCTTCTTTGGCCTTATCACCATGCGTCATCCGGTTCTTCAACAACCCATGGAGAACCTCGGGAATGGTCCGAAACGACGGCCGATCATGAAAGTAACAGTGTGATTGTCGGACTGGACTCTTTGATATGTTGAACTCGTGTTATTTGGCGATTAGGTTCTTTTGACCCCAGTTGCGTCTTCAGATTTAAATATGCTTCTCCACAAAACGACAGGTAATATTGGGGTACTCCGAAATGCATTGAGGATTACGTACCTGGCGGCGTACGGAGCATAACGAAAGCAATTTATTGAGCTTGCGTCAGAACCTTTTCCCTCTGCTGATGACGTCTGACCTTAGCAATGAATGGAAGAATATCGCACACCCTCTTTTAAGTATCGAACCAATAATTTCTGGATGTTCCCCCTTCCGTCCGGTTCTCTTTTAGTTAGGGTCTCCAAGTCGAGAGGCATACTTACATCCAACGCTTCGCTACTCATCTCATATGCTACTTCAATAAAATGGTCGCTCAACCCTGCATCCTTCGTGATTGAGAGATTGATTATGTCTCGAGTATATCCCAAACTGCGCGGCACCATTCTCGCAGTGGAAGAGCAATCGAAACTTCGACTTTTTCACGACATGAAATAGAGATCAACTGAAGACATTCTATTTAAGCAGAGTGTCAACGGAATGAACCAGGGATGCCAAACTGGCGGTCCGCGGGTTCGAAGCGGCCCTAATATTCCTCTCCTGCAGACCACGATTTCAAGGCGTGTCATTTTATAGTAATAATAATGAATAATAATAATAAT